>CABHPQ010131425.1:13230-26101 GCA_902168405.1 Peromyscus aztecus | reverse complement strand
ATACATGACACATAGAATCAAAGTCATAGAGACTGAGCTTCATAGCTTAAAACTAAAACTTGAGCAAAATTTATCATTTTATTTTGTAGAAAGACACTTTGAAATGGATTTGAAAGTATGTTGTAGCTTGAGCGGAGCATTGTACAGTGAGGTCAAGGAGAGTCCAGGCAGCAGCTAGCTTCTCTGAGACTCCAAAGGATGCATTTACCCTGGCAAACTCACCATGGCACCTGGATTTTATGATCACAGCAAAGGCATTTCCAGTGACCTGGAGTTGACTTGCAGCATGCTACTATAAGAGAGGCTGGCATAAGAGTGTTAAGTCAAGCAATTTGTTACTATGAGATACAGGACTGTCACAAGAACCAGAGTTCTCCAACTGATTTAACCGAAACATTCTGTGCCTGTGGACAGATCTGCACGCCATGCCACAAGAGACTCCTAAGGAGGGAAGACTGAGGAACCATTTTTCAGATTAAATGGTACCTAAAAATAAAGGCAAAGGAGTTTCAAGTGTGTGTGTGTGTGTGTGTGTGTGTGTGTGTGTGTGTGTGTATGTGTGTGTGTGTGTGTGTGTGTGTGTGTGTGTGACCATGTGTGTGTGTCCCTGTGTGTAGGAGGAAATGTATGCATGGGTATGCACAAATGTTGTGGAGAACAGAGGCAAACCTCAAGTGTTGGGTCCCTCAGCTACTGTCCACTTATCTTTCGAGCCAAGGTCTCACATTGACCTGAAACCTACTGATTCACCTATACCAGATTCAGCCCCAGGACCTTTTTCTCCAGGGATGAATTCACACCATCACATTTTTTAATTAACATGGGTTCTGAGAATCAACTCAGGATTCCAGGCTTACACAGCAAATACTTTACCAACTGAGATATCTCCCCAGTTGACAACATACTTGCATTTTGTTGTTAAAGTCCACTACCACTCCATCCTAGACTTTGAGTGAACAAACAATTAGCTAACTAGCAAGCCAAGATACTTTCATCCATCTAACCCTCAACCCCAATGCTGGGTAAATAGAGAGATGTCGGGAAGTGGACTGTGATCCTTGGGATTCTCCTGAAGGTTTTACACATAAGAACTGGCTCTGTGGGTGGTGGTGGCACACACTTTTAATCCCAGCACTTGGGAGGCAGAGGCAGGCGGATCTCTGTGAGTTCAAAGCCAGCCTGGTCTCCAAAGCGAGTTCTAGGAAAGGTGCAAAGCTACACAGAGAAACCCTGTCTCGAAAAACCAAAACCAAAACAAAACAAAACACAAACAAAAACAAAAACAAAACAAGAACTGGCTCTAAGACTACCATCTACTTATGTGACTAGCTCATCTCAGTCACGCTGAACCAACTGTTTTCCTGTTGCAGGGTGCAGGTGGGGAAGGGCTAATCCCATATATTTTGGTGCTCTTGTGGCCATTCTTGTGATTCCAGACTTTCACTCCTTCATGCTGACACCTGTTTTCAACAATTTACTCTTAACCATTGCTGCCTCTTTAAAAAACAATTGTTTATTTTTATTTTATGTATATGAGTGTTTTGCCTGCATTATGTTTGTGCACAGTGTGTGTGTCTGGTATCAATGGAGGTCAGAAGAGGGTGTTAGATCTCAAGGAACTAGAATTATAGGAGGTTGTTAGCCACCACGTGGGTGCTGGGCACAGAACACAACTCCTCTGCAAGACTAGTAAGTTCTCTTAACCACGGAGCCATCTCTCCAGCCCCCATTAGTTCATCCCATTAAGGGAACACTCTCAAATCAGTGGGATTTGTTACTGGGAATATTCATTTTCTGCCAAATTTCAGCATCTACAGACTTCATTTCACAGAGTCTGTGGGCCTGGAGCTGACAGTCAGAGCTATGCACACCCACATGGTTTGTGGACATCTTTTTTAATAGGCTGATCTGACTCCCTCCTTCACTCAGCCTCTTTCCCAATGTGAGACAATGTGATTAGGTTTCTAGTTGGTAAATTACACTCATATTCTACTTTTCTGAGAATAATTTTGAACTAGTACAAATGGAGTTTTGTGTGTCATCTAAGTTTTCAGATGGAAGTAGAAGCTTAATTTAATCTTATACCTGAGCATGTGAAGTCCTCATCTATGTAATTCTCAGAGAGACCTGTTTGGGGGGCTGGCTCTCTTTGTTCCTCCCAATACACCAACGACTGGGACCAGAATTTGAGACACTCTTGTCGGTTTTTGCTCCTCTATCAAAATATCTGAGGTGGTGTGCTTTATAGAAAAAAAGCCTTCTTTGTTGTTTTCATGGTTCTATTGGCTCACAAACCAGCATCTGAATGGCTATCTGTGGTGGTTTGAAGGAGAATGGCCCCCATAGGCTCAGAGATTTGAATGATTGGTCACCAGGGAGCGGCAGTATTTGAAAGGATTAGGAGGTGTGGCCTTGTTGGAGGAAGTGTGTCACTAGGGGTGGGCTTTGAGGTGTCAAAAGCCCATGCCAAGCCCAGGGTCTCTTCCTGCTGCCTACAGATCTGGATATAGAACTCCCCTACTTATCCAGGTCCATTCCTGCCTGCATGCCACCATGCTCCCCACTAAGATGACAATGTACTAAACCTGTGAAAGTATAAGCAAGCCCCAGTTAAATGTTTTCTTTTATACAGTTGCCACAGTCATGGTGTCTCTTCACAGCAATTGAACACTGACTAACACACCTTCTTAAACTGGCAGAGTGCCAATACGGTTCAGAGAATCATGTAGAAAGAGGCAAAGATGTGCCTAGGTAACCCTGAAGTTCTCTCCCTCTCTCCCTCTCTCCCTCTCTCCCTCTCTCCCTCTCTCCCTCTCTCCCTCTCCCCCTCTCTCCCTCTCTCCCTCTCCCCCTCCCCCTCTCCCTCTCTCCCTTTCTCCCTCTCTCCCTCCTTATAAAGACATCGGGATTCAATATCATGGGGATTTTCCAAGATGTACTTTTCCAATCCTAATCACCTTCTATGGCTCCACATTTCAGGGCCATATCTTGGATTAGGAATTGACTTTAATGTCTCAATATGAGGGTTAAATTTTAACACCCAAATCCTTGAAGGAAGCAGGCGATATCCAGACCATAGCAGGAGCAAATAGTGAACTCCTTCCTGTTTGTATGCAGATAGCTAGATTTGTCCTTCATAGAGAATGAAACATGCTTCTAATTGAATGTTTGTATTCCCCCTAAGTTCTCTGGTAATCATAGGAAACAGAGTGTGAGAGTCTCAGTAAACCCATATCCAGAGTGTTATGGGAACTAGAGCTCCTCAACAAATTGCAGTCTACAAATCCAGTCTACTACTTGATCTTATATATAAAGTTTTATTGGAAGGTAGTACAACTATTTGTTCCTATACTGTCCATGGCTGTTTTCCCACCATGGCAGAGACGAAAAGTTGAAACACAGGCCCTATGCTCTACCAAGCCTAAAGTGGTCACTATGTGGCTTATATCAGAAAAGAAAAAGTTCACTTCCTGATGATGTGCAAGATGCAGTTACCCTTACAGAGATCCTAACATCTTACTTCATCCCACTCAGTGCTCTCAGGGAAGGCCTAGAGTTAAACCAACTGAGACCAAATTCTGAGTTCCATAGTCAGGATAAGAATGAGGTTAAAAGACTCCCATTTTGCCCAAGAAAAAAAATCATTGCAGCTGATTAAGAGCTGTGATGATTCCTGGATAAAGGAGAGTAAAGCTTTGATCTTCCGCAGGCTACAGCTATCACACTTAAAGGAGAACCGCTCAGCCAAGTGCAGATGCTTTCATCCACCTCGCAAACATACAGCCCGACTTTGAAGCACAAGGCATCCTTTTGCTGCTTTGGGCTCTGAGAGAGGGTGGGTAGAAAGTGGAACCCTGCATCCTAATGTACTACCCATTTCCAAGAAGCAGATGAAAATCAATTTTTCATCATCTTTTAGCCATTCTGACAGTATAGCAGGTTTGGAGTGGAGAAGGACTCAGAGGACAGAGAACACGTGGCACCCACCTGTGGGAGTCTGAAGCAAACGAAGCAGGCTTGGCCCACCTAGAAGAAGGGGCTGCAGGGTGCATAAAGTCGAGCTTGCATGCTATTTTGGCAAACACACTTTGGCTTTGAAGAGTAAAAGATGAGATGTATGTATGTATGTGTATACACACACCTGTGTACACACACACACACAAAATCTATCTTTCAGAGTTACGAAGCAAATATAGAGGGGATAAATCATTAGAAAAAAATCATATAATTATCATTTTGTTATATTCTTTTATGGGACATATATATATATGTATACATATATATATATAAACACTACTGAGTTAGGTTGGTGCTGCTGGTATGCATAAGAATATAGGGCCCTCCACTAAAGTTTGGTCAACCTACCCAGGGCCCCATCTGTAAATAAAACTGACTCTCCCTTCTCCAGCAACCATCAAATACCAATTCTACCCCACCTAGGGATGGGAATTCATGAGTCCCTCCCATATCCATATTGGAATTTTGATTGGCTTTGTCCTGTGCTGGTCTTCTGCAGGCAATGACAGCCACTCTGCATTCACATGGTTCGTGTGAGCAAAGGGCCTCCACATCTGGAAAACCCTATTTCACCATGCAAACTCTGGGTGTTCCAATCTCTCTGCCCCCTCTACAGTGATGATCCTTGAGTCTTGGAGGATAGGGTATATAGATGTCCCACTTAGGGCTGAGTACTTCATCATCCCTTATTCTCTGCAGTCTGACCTGTCATGGGTCTCTGTATTATGTGCCATCTACTGCAACAAGAAGCTTCTCTGACTAGCCATGGGACCTGTACTAATCTGTGGGTATAATGATGCCAGTTTAAGTCCCAAGAAGGAAAATGTCCACCCAAGTTCTCATAGATGCTGACTTGGGGTGCTTCCTTAGAACTTGGGGAACTGAGAATGAAGGTATGTGTTGTCCTTAGTCCAATAGGCAAGGTCCACCAGTTGCATGATTAATCCTGGGCACAAGAAGCTCCTACAGTTATAATAATTATTTTAGGGAAACCACTGACCACAAAACCAGTCAAAGCTATTATTGTAATTAAAAGAAAGAGACTGAGCGTGTGTGTGTTTCTGTGCAGTAGGAGAAGGTGGGTGAGAAAACTTGTAACTTCTATTAGAACCACAGAGGGTGAAGCTTAGACCTCCCCTTATGAGGTCAGTGTCTTTCTTCCTCTTCACACACTCCATCAATTCAAAACACAGCATTGCCATTAAAACACACGGCACAAGTCAAGCTGATTAATAGACAATGTATTAGCTGATTTTTAAATTTTCTTTAAGGTTGCTCAAAACATCTCATTCATGGTTTGAAAGAATTGTCAGAGACAGAATTTCATGAATGGGATAAAGATGTGTAATGAATTGACTCTGTGGATAAGCTCTGCATCCCTCTACCCATCAGGAAGGGTCTCCAGGGCACTGGCAATCATGACAGCGTCACTCTAATCCTGCTCCTGGGATAGAGCTCACACTCCCACACAGAAAACGGCTTCAAAGGGCATTTTTTTTGCTTTGGCTTCTCCCTTGGGCAACATAAAAGGGAGAACAAAGGAAATTCAGAACCTCTTTATTTTAGTGCCACAGGGCACACCACAGACTAAGTTCAGAAAAGCCAGTGAATCTCTACACTGCTCTTCTGCATGCCCGATGTTACTCTCAACATTGCAGACAGAGCCTTAGAGCTACTTCTTCAGCCAGGACAAGGTAGAAGCAAGTCCCATCAGAGGGAATGAGCTTAGCCAAGTGCAAGAATAAGAAGGGTCTCCAAGATGCCAAGGCTAGCTCCAAGTCCCAGTTTCTCTCTGCAGTGGTGTTGAGAACTGGATTTCCAGTGCCAGGCTTCCTGCTTTTAAAACCTGGCTCTGACACCCTGCTCTGCATCTCAAGCAAGTTATTTAACCTCTCTGCCACCCCATTCCCATCTGTAAGAATATCTATTCTGTGACACTGTGGTGATGATGTAAAGATGGCAGCCTTCCTTAGAGCACTGCAAAGAATGCTAGAATGGTTTTGATGATTGTCCTCCCACATGGCCCATAACTACACACTTCATTGGTTGGTTCCATGATTACATTGCAGGTAAATTCATTTACAAAATAGATATTATACATCAAAAGAGTATAGATACAAAAGACCAAGAAATGAGAGATAGCATATTAGCTAGACAGCTGACCAGCCAAGTGACTCTGGTCAAGTCGTGGTGGCATCATATTGATGCTCAGTTTTATCATTTGTAAAATGGGAGTCACTTTTGTCCTTTAGACATTGTAGAGTGCTGCTGTTGCACTCTATGTTGGCAATATTTGCAAATCTTAGCACTTGCTATTCTCTCTTTTTATTCAACACCATATTGTTTCTTCACTTTTCATTCATTTCCTTACCTGAGGGCAAGGATCAGGCTATTGTGAAAAAAAAAGAAAGAAATGAGCTGGGGGATGAAAACAGAGATGAAAGGAGGAGGAGAAGAGGAGAAGGAAGGAGAGAGGGAGGCGTCAATTGTTCACTTGACCCCCCAAAAATGTCTTGATATATTTTCATTTTGCAAAATTCTCCTCTGTCTGTTTTCTCAAGGTTTTAAATACTTGCTATTGATTGCTCTGAATGGATATGAGGAAAATGCCTGCTGTGTGAAAGAAAGAAGGTGAATCATTGCAAATCTCTTGGAAAGCTGTTGGGATGCTTCTCTGCTGTCAAGAAGCTTATTCCTCCTAAGTTAATAATCCCACTCCTGGGATGTGTTCTGAGGAGGTTTTTAAATGAAGGAAAGTGATGGTGAAATTAAATTGATCATTGCAGTAATGTGCACAACAATAATATCTGAAAACAACCTGGATGTCCAGGCACAAGAGGATGAGCTAATAAATGACAGGGTAGTAACTTCACACAGTATGTAGCAGATATAAAAATTAAAGTTGCCACTCTGGGTAGCAGAGTGAAAAAGCAGAATTCCAAATTTTGTTAGGATCATGTTACTATTATCTAAAATTAAAACAGTTAATATATACAGTTAAATTATAGAAAATACTTATTTATTTATTTTGGTTTTTGGTTTTTCCAGACAGAGCTTCTCTGTGTAGCCCTAGCTGTTCTGGAATTCACTCTGTAGACCAGGCTGGCTTCAAACTCACAGAGATCTGCCTGCTTCTGCTTACCAAGTGCTGAGATTAAGACATGTGCCACCATCTAGCTAATACTTAAAATTTTTATCATTATTATTATTAAGCAGCATGCAAAGTAATGGGCTTTGTTATAGCATTTTCATACATAGGAGACATTATGTTCTTTTATGATAAAAAATTTTATTTGTTAATATATCTTTTTAAAATTTAGTTTATCTACTAATTTTACATTTTGACTGCAACCTCCCCTCCCCACTCCCTTCAAACCTCCTCAATCTACCCCTCCTCTATATTTGCTCAGAAAGGGGTTGGCCTCCCCTGAGCATCAGCAAAACATGGCTTGTCAAGCTGCCATAAGACCAAGCACTTCCACCTGTATTTAGGCTTGGCAAGGCAACCCAGCATGAGGAATAGGTTTCCAAGAGCCAGCCAAAGCCCCAGGGGCAGCCCCTACTCCCATTGCCAGGAGACCCACAAACAGACCAAACTATACAACTGTCACATATATGCAGAGGGCCTAGGTCGGTCCTTTGCAGGCTCCTTGGTTGTTTGTTCAGACTCTGTGAGTTCCCATGAACCAGGTTAGCCATTTAAGTGGGTTTTCCTGTGATGTTCCTGAGTCCCCTGGCTCTGGCAATCCCTCCTCTCTTCTATCAGCAGGGCTCCCCAAGTTTGGCCTAATGTTTGGCCATGGGTCTCTGAATCTACCTCCATCAGTCCCTGGATGAAGGTTCTGATGAAAACCTGGGTAGTCACCAATCTGATCACAGGAGAGGGCCAGTTCAGGCTACACATCCACTACTATCTTAGCTGGGACCATCCTTGTAGGCTCTTCCGAGTTTTCCTTGCATCTTCTACCAGAGCCTGAAAAGCCCATTTTGTCATCTCTCTTAGCACTCTCCCCACCCACCTATCCCCCAATTTGATCCCTCAAGTTCCCATCCCACCTACCCCCAGTCCACCCATGAGTTCTATTCTATTTCCTCTTCCCAGGGAGACTTAGACATCCCCTCTTGAGCCCTCCTTGTTACCTAGTCTCTCTGGGTCCGTGGATTGTCACATGGTTATCCTTTACTTTACATTAAATGTCCACTTATAAGTGAGTACATACCTTGTTGATCTTTCTGGATCTGGGTTATCTCACTCAGGATGATTTTTCTAGTTCCATCTCTTTGCCTTCAAATTTCCTAATGTCATTGTTTCTAACAGCTGAGTAATATTCCATTGTGTATATGTGCCACATTTTTCTTAAATCCATTCTTCAGTTGAGGAGCATCTAGGTTGCTTCCAGGTTCTGGCTATTGTGAATAAAGCTGCTATGAACATAGTTTAGTAAGTGTCCTTGTGGTAGGATGGAGTATCCTTTGGGTATGTGCTCAAGAGTGGTACATCTGGGTCTTGAGGTAATTTGATTCCCAATTTTCTGAGAAACCACCAAATTGATTTCCAAAGTGACTGTATACATTTGCACTTCCATCAGTGATGGAGGAGTGTTCCCCTTGCTCCACATCCTCTCCAGCATAGGCTGTCATCTGTGTTTTTGATCTTAGCCATTCTGATAGGTGTAAGATGAAACCTCAAAGTAGTCTTGATTTGCATTTCCCTGATGTCTAAGGATGCTGAACATTTCCTTAGCTATTTCTCAGCCATTTGAAATTCTTCTGTTGAGAATTCTCTGTTTAGGTCTGTACCCCATTTTTAATTAGATTATCTGTTTTGTCCTACTGACAGTGTCCTTTGCCTTACAGAAGCTTTTCAATTTCATGATGTCCCATTTTGTTGTGGAATATTATTTTAAGATGTGTTACATTTGTTTATGCTATGGAACGTTTGTTTTAATGATGCAAAGATGCATTGGATTCTTTTATGTTGTATTTATTTAACTCTGTGAAGCTATGTTACTTGTCTGTCTAAAACACAGATTGGCCTAATAAAGAGCTGAATGGCTGATAGCTAGGCAAAGAAGGGATAGGGCAGGTTGACAGGTAGAGAGAATAAATAGAAGAAGAAAAAGAGTAAAGAGGAAGGAGAAGCAAAAACAGAAGGAGAGGAAGGCATCAGGGGCCAGCCACACAGCTACACAGCAAGCCACAGAGTAAGAAGTAAAAAAAGGTATATGGAATAGAGAAAGATAAAAGCCCAAAGGCAAAAGGTAGACAGGATAACTTAGTTAAGAAAAGCTGGCTAGAAATAAGCCAAGCTAAGGCTGGGCATTCATAAGTAATAATAAGCATTCATGTGATTTATTTGGGAGCAGGGTGGTAGGCCCCCCAAAAGAGTAAAGATTACAAAGAGTAAAAAATAAATAAATAAATAAACAACCAACAACACCATTATTGTCAATCTCAATGTCTGTGCTACTGGTTCAGGAAATTGTCTCCTGTGCTAATGCATTCAATGTTATTCCCCATTTTCTCATCTATCAGATTGAATGTAACTGGATTTATGTTGAAGTCTTTGATCCACTTGGACTTGAGTTTTGTGCAGAGTGATAAATATGGATCTATTTGCATTCTTCTACATGCCGACATCCAGTTATGCCAGCACCATTTGTTAAAGATGCTTTCTTTTCTCCATTGTATAATTTTGGCTTCTTTGTCAAAAATCAAGTGTCCATAGGTGTGTAGGTATTCAATTAGATTCTACTGATCAATGTGTCTGTTTTAATGCCAATACCATGCTGTTTTAATTACTATAGCTCCATAGTAGAACTCGAGATTAGGAATGGTAAGATCTCCAGCAGTTCTTTTATTGTACAGGACTGTTTTAGTATCCTGGGTTTTTTGTTTTTCCATACGAAGTTAAGTATTGTTCTTTCAAGAATTGTGCTAGGATTTTGATGGGTATTGCATTGAATCTGTAGATTGCTTTTGGTAAGATGGCCATTTTTTCTGTGTTAATCCTTCTGATCCATGAGCATGAGAAATCTTTCCATCTTCTGAGATCAAGAGGATACAAATTGGAAAAGAAGTCAAAGAATTGTTATTTGCAGATGACATAATAGTTTTCATAAGTGACCCCAAAATTTCTACCAGGGAACTCCTACAGATGATAAACACCTTTAGTGAAGTAGGTGGATACAAGATTAACTAAAAAAAAATCAGTACCCCTTTTATATAGGAATGATAGAAGGACTGAGAAAGAAATCAGAGAAACACCACCCTTCACAATAGCCACAAACAATATAAAATACCTTGGGGTAACTCTAACCAAGCAAGTGAAAGATTTGTATGACAAGAACTTCAAGTCTTTGAAGAGATATTACATTCTGTTCTAATTCACTCCTCTCCCAATTTTAAAAATGTATTTTAAAGTTTTAACATTGCAACCAATAAAATCAGAAGGTTGACATTTAAAAGTATAGAATCTTCAGGGTTTTTGGACTAGGCACAAGAATTCTGAAGAATGACAGCTGTCTTTAATGTGTTGTCTGGGCTGGCACAGCAAAATGTCCGAGAATAGCCTCCTAGGACTGTTTGTTCAGTAAGGACAAGGGCAGTATATTATAGCAGTAACACAGAGAAGCATCCATATCTGAATCTTAACTACCAAACTGTTCTACTCCAAGTCCTTGATCAAAGATAGATCATTAGAGTCAGTTTAAAAGTTGATGAAGTAAGAGGGGAACATGTGTTGAAACTGCCTTTCCCGGGGTTCTGCTAAACCTCTCTCTATTCGTTCTCTGCTGGTGGCTTACACAACCCTCATAAGGCAAAGGAAACATCATACATTATGTTTCAGCCTGGCTCAGGCAGCAAAACACAGCACTGTGTGATTAGGATGAAGGTTTCACTAACAGAGACTCAAATTCTAATGGAACATGACTAGTCAGGCATTATGGCACACTCATGTAATCCCAGCATTCAGGGTCCAGGGCAAGTGAATCTCCACGAGTTTGAGGCCAGCCTGCTCTACATAGTGAGTTTCAAGCTAGCTAGGGCTACATAGTGAGATCCTGTTTCAAAAAAGAAAATTATAGGGACAATAAAACAACATAAACATCACTATTTGGAATAGGGTTAACTGAAGGGAGAAAAAAAACACAAAACTGTAGTCGCTCTGTAATTACTTAGCACAAAAGCATTTTGCTCATTTAGAAAGAAGCATGGGGGAAACTAAAGCAGTTTTACAAGAGTGTTGAAATTATGAGTGGTTTTATCCTTCTCAATTCCTTCTATTATTATGATATTGGTTTTTGTCATAAAGAAGCTCATGGTATTTTGATTATTGCACTACACAGTTCCCCTGCCCCTCCAAGACCTAGGATGCCCTGGCTAAAGCCATAATCATATTAAAAATGAAACTGCATAAATGAATAATAATGATAACAATAAGAGCTGCTGTGAATTAACCATAATTGTCATGATGATTAGAGAAGCTATGAATTAAGAAGCCAATTGTAATTGTAATGGCCACTGTGATAATGAGGTAGCAAATGAATGGTTCTGTGAGGAAAGGAAGTACATGACTGGAGACAGTGGAGGGTCTGTGGGTGGAGATGGAAAGTTACAAAAGCATTGTTTCAGCCAAGAACAGACTCCAGCAGAAGCATCAACCAGAAGGAATTCGGCAAACACAGCAGCTCAGCCTGGACTCCACAAGACCAGACATGGTGAGAAGAATGGCAGATTGGGACCCAGGTGTCAGTGGACACTAGGTCCTTCAAGGGTAAAGATGAGGAAGTGTTTCTCCAAGTGGCATGGAGACCTGAAAATTCCCCAGTGAAATTAGTGAGACTACTACATTCTGACCTTAAGTGGGGTCAGGTGGCTGGCTGTGAATTCCATATAAGTGGGGGCAGGTGCTGACTCTAAATTCCATATAAGTGAGGGCAGGTGCTGGCTGTGAATTCTGTATAAGTGGGGCCAGATGCTGGCTGTGAATTCCACATAAGTGGGGGCAGGTGCTGGCTCTGAATTCCATATAAATGGGGGCAGGTACTGGCTCTGAATTCTGCAAACAAGGACAGATACAGATTCCACTAGGGGAATTGTAATGCAAATTAAAGGAGGCCTTGGTGCATACTCAGTACACCGTGGCCCGAGTGCTGAACAATGTAAGTTATAAAAGCACTGATCTTAGCGTGAATAAGGTCAAGTGGTGCAGCCCTTCACAAATCATGACTTCAGCCAGAACTGAACACCGATTGTTATTCTGTCTTCCATCTTTCTTTTCTGAGATTATGTATTAGAAAAGTGATGTGTTCCTGTACTCAAGGCAGGTGATAGAGGCCAGGGTAATTTGCCTGAAATGCTGAAAATGCAACCCTGTTTATTTCCAGCATATGCATAATATGAGGGAAAGAGTGAAGGCAGAACAAGATTGGAGGGAGGAAGTGTGGATGACAGTATGTCCTATGGGAAAAGACTATCCTATTACTACAACTGTCCACAGCCCCTTCTTCACAGGAGATACATCTCAAGACACCAACTGGACGCCTGAAAACAGAGGTAGTGCACAAACTTTTGTACTTTCCTAACCACACATATCTATAACATTTAATGTATTAACTAGGTTCACTAAGAGATTAACAAAATAATTATGAATAGAACAGTTATAATAAAATACAACAATAAAATTATTAGCACCAAGCTGGTATTTTGGAGGCAGTAAATAAAATGAAGATTACTTGGATACAAACATTGCAAGACAGGGAAATCAATCTGGTCAGTTTGCTACTAAGTGACTAACAGGAGGGTAGTATATACAGTATAGACACTCTGTACAGAGTGACTAACAGGAGAG
>CABHPQ010131425.1:0-13220 GCA_902168405.1 Peromyscus aztecus | reverse complement strand
ACACTGCACAGAGTACTATCAGGAGGGTAGTATATACAGCATAGATATACTGCACAGATGGACGATTCACATCCCTGGCTGGACACATGTGATGGTGAAAGACTTCATCACTATTTAGAATCACACTCAATTTGCTTATTTCTGGAACTTCCCACTGAATATTTTCATGCCATTGTTGACCCTTGATGATAAACTATGGAGAGAAGAAACCATGAAAGGGGGGCTACTGTAAGATTTCTTTAAATTACCAGTGTGTAGTGATAACACAAGTCAAGTTAATTTTTAGTCACCTTTGCTATTGTTTCAAATTTTCTGCAGTAGTGGTGAAAGACTTAGAGGGTAATTAGAATCACTTTAAGAAGCTTAAAATTAGTAGTAACCAAATCCATCCCCAATACAAATTTAATCAAAATTCTAGGGGGTGAAAATTTGCATCCATATTTTAAAGTTCACAATATTTATTCTAACGTGCACTCAGAATGAAGTTCATTAGTGAGCTAGTTGAATTTAATTTTGAAATTTATTTTTTATATTATAAAACAATCTCCAGGTACAGGTCCTATTTAGAGACATTCACTCACTGAATTATCTCCTTCATTCATGTGTCTGAATTTTAGTCCCAGAATGCTAGGCAAGAACTCTGAGTGTCTGGGAACACAGTGAATAAGACACCTTCGTGTACCAAGCATTCCCTCGTGGTGGAAAGTCTTCCCTGACTCCTAAATGCAAAATGCTAGAAGACTAAGAAGTGATGAAAGAGAAAGAGAGAAACGGAACACAGAGTTCCTTCTTCTCAGGGCAGAGAACAGCCTGTTTGCATAAGAATTGACTAGTGTGTCCTTACTGGGCCATTCTAGCCCATGCCGGTGAGACTATTACCAATTCTAGGACTGGAAAATTCTCCCAGCCTCCCCTATATTCCCATCAGATGTTGCAGCAGCCTGGATGCTAATATGACCTTTAAACAGTGAACTTAATTCAAACAAGGCAAATTGTGCCCACCCATGCAGACCATCAGAGCAGATGGACCAGCCAGGACTGGGCTTCAAAGTCATTAAGAAAATTTCAAAAGGAGGTACTTTAAATTCCTAGGTCCCTCATAGTTCATTGATTCAGGATCTCCAGGGATGAAGATACATTTACAAAGCTTTCACAGTAGAGTTCTGATATGCCTGGCTTAGTTTCCAATGTGATCAAGGCCTTGGGCTATGGTTTAAACAGAAAAACTCTGAAAGGTTATGAGGTCCTATGGAACTCCCCCATCTTACCCAGTGCCTGAAGTCTTACCATTAAAATGATGCCCCTTCAAGGCAAGCAAGCAGAGCCCATGAGTCTCAAAGTATAGCCATAGTTGGAGGGCAGTTTCTGTAGAGATTCCTCAGCCCTTGTAGGTAAGTCTGGGAATGGAGCAGGTATTGGAACAACTGAATCTAGATGTCTTATGGAGACAGACATGGGCTTTGAAGTCAGGCCACGTGGGATTCAGTTCTTGCCTCTGCTGCTTTACCAGCTCTGAGTACTTAAATCAGTAACTTGACTTTTCCTAACCTTAACTCTGCATCTGTAAACTGGAGAATAAAATGTATCTGCTTACAGGAATGATGGACCTTGTCAGCCCTGGGCTTTTTTTGTCCACTGTTCTCATCCTGCCTTTGGTCTGCCTGGTGTGGCAGGAAGCTGAGGCCTATTGACTGTTCTCAGTTGGTCTTCACCTAGGATGACCAGCAGAAGATGCCACAGGAGGCTGAGAGGTGGGAAATGAAGACCCATCCTAGCATCCGCTCTCTGACTCAGTGGTATCTCCGTAGTGGATGAATTCCGTTCTCCCATTCGACAGCCCCACTGTCTGTGGCTTCTTCACACAGCCTCCAGCCAATGGCCACATTATCTTGTATTATCTTGCTGTAGTGGAGGTGGACTCCAGCCTGGCTCAACTGAACTGTATCTTACTCTGTGTCACCTTATCTATGCCCCCACCACAACCCCCAAATCCCCTGGCTCACTCACTTCCCCCTCTCAAATACTTCAGTGGTTCCTTTTCTACTTTTTCCTCCCAATTAGATTGTTCCTCCTAATTAGATGCCCCAAGTATTAAGACTTCATGCTATTTATATTCAATAAACTGGAACTATTGTGATTATGTACAACATAACAAGCCACTGCCTGCTCCCTGGGTGCCCTCGGCTACAGTCCTCTGTATGAGTACTCAGGGGCAAGGTGGCTGACTGGAGCAAAATTTGCTTTATCAGCTTCCCCAAACTTGAATTAACAATAATAAGTCAATACTTTTATAAGAATTGGTCCCCACAAGGCATGGTTCTTCTGGTGGCTTTGCTTAAATTAACTCATTTAGTCTTCCACACATTTCTATGAGGCAGGCATACTGTGACTCTCAGAAAAAAGGCAAAGAAAATTAAACTGAGTTACCTGTTCAAGGTCATAGAGCTATTTAGCTACAGAATCAATATTCAATCCTTTAGAATTAGACTTAAGAGCTGTGGGGGCTGGAGAAATGGCTCAGTGGTTATGATACATGATGGTATTGCAGAGGACCCAGGTTCAAATCTCAGCACTCACATTGGGAAGCACACAACCACCGGAACTCCAGTTCTAGGGGACCTGATGCCCTCTTCTGGTTACCATGGGCATCTGTTTGAAAGTGATGCACATACATACACTCAGGTGCACGTGCACACATACACACAAGTAAATCTTTAAGAGAAGAAGAAAGCAGCAATAGTTGTGTTCCACGAGCCCCATTTAACACTAATCATTACAGCAACTGCCTCAAAACCCTGAGAAACAACCCATTTTCATTTTCAAAAACCAGTGGCCACTCAGCTTCAAGGCTTCCATGTGAAGGGGCCTTAACTTCCCATACTTCCAAATGCACACAACAACTACAACATCTCTTTCTAAATTATTTATTTTAATTTTTGAGGTTATAATATAATTATATCATTTCCACCTTTCCTTTTTCCCCTCAAAACCCTTCCATATACCCCTCCTTTCTCTCTTTCAAATTCATGGCCTCTTTTGTGTGTGTGTGTGTGTGTGTGTGTGTGTGTGTGTGTGTGTGTGTGTTCCTGAATACGTGGGTACAACCTGCTCAGTCTATAGGTTACTTGCATGTATGCTTTCAGGCCTGACCGACCATATGTTATTGTGTAGCCCACTGGTGATCTTCCCCTGGTGAAAACTGTTTTCTTATTCTCAGCCTTCCTTAGACACATGCAGTTCTCTGTGTAGGGTTGTGACTTCCTAGCTCTCCCTACACACACACACCATGCTAGTGTGTCTATTGGCATTGTTCTTGAAGAACTATAACATTTTGAAAAGACATCCCTGTCCAGCCTGGTCCAGGAAGACCCTACAGGCACCCCTTGCTGAGGTCACATGGCACTTACTCCTTTTTCTGCTTTAATTGATATCTCTAGTAGAGTCTGACCATGCAGGAATCCATAAGTCATTAACTGGAGATAAATTAGGCCAATAAAAGTCAATTGTTCTCATTCCAGTGACCTTTGTGTAGATTGGTCTATCTGGGGGTTTTACTGATTCCCAAATGAACTGATGGAAGAATGGAGGTAACACTTACTGAGTGTCTACCTTGTCCACAGCCACCTGCCAGAAACCCTATGTACAATATTTCTTTTCATTGCAATTCTTCTGGCAGTGTAGGGGAGAAAAGTATTATTCCCACTTTACAGATAACAAAACTGACTACAGAAAGACTGGGGGCCTTTAGAGTGGGGTGGGGTGAACTATAGCTTAAAATCTAACCTTCTGACTCTTCTATGCCACAGTCTACTCTGAACTGTGATAAGAATGCTGTGCAAATAGGGATTTGGAAATGCAGTCCCCTTCATCATAACAATGAAGTAAGGCACACTTCTACAGATTTCAGAATGTCTATAGATCTCTGTAGATCATATTTTTCCATGTTTGGACAGATATAGAAGTTATTCTATACCTGCCCTTCCACTGTCTATGAGGCAGGAAGCATCTGCTAAATGCCTCTTTAATTTCACAAATCCCCATGGTAAGGGACCTGGCTGCAGGGAGCTGTGCTTAGACAATGAGAGTCAAGAAGGGTCCTTCTCCCCTGAACCTGGCATA
The DNA here is from genome assembly GCA_902168405.1 of Peromyscus aztecus. Taxonomy (NCBI): domain Eukaryota; kingdom Metazoa; phylum Chordata; class Mammalia; order Rodentia; family Cricetidae; genus Peromyscus; species Peromyscus aztecus. The sequence continues at coordinate 9,101 of CABHPQ010131425.1, read as the reverse complement.
GATTATGATGATCAGGCTATTGTGCTGATGTTATCCTGGGACAAATCTTTTGGAGTAAAAGAGATGTGAGTTGCTGGGGGCAAGAAGACAGGCATGCCCAGATCTACGACCTACAGAAACTCTGAAGCAATGGTTATTCACTTTGAAATCACTAAATTTAAAGCAATTTCTTTTCTAACATTTATTTATTTATCTAGTTAGTCAGTTGGGGCACATGGAACAACCCACATGAAGAAGAAAGAGGACACTTACAGGAATCAGTTCTCTTCTTCCACTGTGTTCATCCCTCAGGATCCAGCTGGTGGCAAGGACCTTTATCAGCTCTGCTGGACCCATCTTACCAGCTCTGGAGCAACTTCTGACACAACAATAGATAAGGAGTAATGTTGCCAGAAGTTTTCCTGTGTCCTGGCGTGCCGGCAGTCGGGACAAATCTCTCCCACCCATTTCCCCCAAGTAAACACACAGAGGCTTATATTAATTATAACTGCATGGCCATGGCTCAAGCCTTTTGCTAGCTAGCTCTTATATCTTAAATTAACCCATAACTATTAATCTATGCATTGCCACATGTTCCGTGGCTTTACCTGTGTCCCATTATGTATTGCTCCTTGGGCGGCTTGCTGGCATCTCTCTCTGCCTTCTTCCTGGCTCTCTTTGAATTTCCTGCCTGCCTCTAAGCTGCCTTGCCATAGGACAAACGGCTTTATTTATCAACAAATCAGAGCAACACATATTTGCAGCATACAAAAAGACATTCCCCCATTAGAGTAATCTACCATCTCATTCCTTCTATGATTCTTCCCCTACCTGGCTCAACAGAATACCATTTGGCTCCAAATTCAGCTTTCCAGGGGAGTGGGAAGGAAATGAGCATTTACTAAGTGTTCACCAAAGCTTTAAATATCTTTCTCTGGTGATTTATTATTGCATTAATCATCCCCCTAAAAATCTCCATCTTTGTGCTCCAGTTGAGGAAACCTGAGCTCAGCCTATTAATACATCCCCCAACTCACAACGTTGGTGACTGCAGGAAAGTGCACCCTTCTGTCTGTGGGCCTAATGCTCTTCCACCAACCATACCATGCCAAAAGTGGACCCACTCTATGTCTGGTTCCACCTCGGTGCACTTTCTCATTTATTTCCTCAAGTCTACTATAGAGGGCAGAGACATCTGCACACTTACAGGGCACACACTGTGCTCTGCTTCAAACATGGAAAATAAGAGAAGGAAATTGTTAGAAGGATGAAAAGACATAATTCCATCTATTTTCCCACCTTTGCTTGGTCTCAAGCTGACATCAATAAAGGGCACCACCTCTCCTTAGGACACTGGGCGGACGCTAAGAGCCATTAAATCACTGTCAAAATCTGTTAGTCACGACTGTGTCAGTGACAACTTCTTTAAGTGTATATTATAGACCTTCCTTCTTATGCCCATGTTCCTATGAACAAAGACTTCAGGGGTGAGGAAGGCTCCCTAATTAGCAGCTGCTAGATTCTCCTTTTTCACCCTGGCTGCCTTGAGCAAAAGGACTATCAGTCAAATAGCCAGCCAGACCACCACTCCAGCCCCAGTCATTTGGAACATTCACCCATAGGATGGCCTGAGAGGGTCACATGTCAATCTCAGACTCCTGCCCCAGCTCCTAACAGCACATGGGAGCTGTTGGAGATAGTTTGTGCAACTCTTCTTTGCTAACACAAGCCTGGGGAAACTCTAGGTGACCCTGTAACCGTGCCCCCCTAGATCGAGAGACTGGGGGTGGGTGTTTCCTTAAGGTGTCCTAGATGCCAGGTAAGTCTTCATTGTCAACGTGACAGGATTGAGTTACTGGGAACAAGCTGCTGGATATGCCTGTGAGGTCAGTTCCAGAGAGGGTTGACATGGAAAAGTGGCATGTGCTTGTATCCCAGAGTGAGCAAAATAATGAAGCAAGTAGAGCTCCGGCAGGCATTCATCTCTCTTGGCTTCCTGATTCCATGTGTCATGTGACTAGCCCCCTCACTACCCTGCCACCCATTCCCCTGCCATGATGGATTGTATTCTCAAACCATGAGCTAACATGGACCTCTCCTTCCTTCCTTCTTCCTTTCTTCCTTCCTTCCTTCCTTCCTTCCTTCCTTCCTTCCTTCCTTCCTTCCTTCCTTCCTCCCTCTCTCCCTCCCTTCCTCCCTCCCTCCCTCCCTTCCTTCCTTCCTTCATTGTTTCTCTCAAGTACTTTTTCACATCAATGAGAAAATACAATGCACCAGACATCTCACCTGCCATGTTAGGAGACTGACACTATTTAAATCTCTTCTTTTTCAAGGTGTTGGGTTTGGCTTTATACTTACCTTGTGTCTTGCTTATTTTTGTGGGCTACAGTTCTACTAGGAGTTTTGTTTTCTGAGTTGTTGTGTTTTTACTTTGGTCATCTTAGTTTATGAGTACCACTGGGGCTCCACTGGTTGGTGTTGATGCTACCTGAGAGAGTGAGAGGAATTCACTAAGGCCCAACCACTGAGTACAGGAGACAGTAGAGCAGCTGCAACCAGGTGAATATACAACTGGTATTGTATTTTAAGGTTGCTTTTTATTAACATAGGTTGATGTAAGGATTATATTTTACTGTATTTGTGTGTGTGTGTGTGTGTGTGTGTGTGTGTGTGTGTGTGTGTGTGTGATGTGCATGGGAGTTCAAATGTGTGAGGGCACATATTTTATGTGTACACATGGACATATGTGAGCATGCATGCTGAGGCCCAAAGGTGACATTGGGTATCTGCCTTGACTGTTCTCTTGCTGAACCCAGAGTTTGCCAACCCCAACTTGTCTACTTAGGCAGCATGTCCCAGGGATCCCCAGTCTCTGCCTCCCAAGTGCTGTGATTACAGGTGGCTCGTATGTCTGCCCAGCATTTATGTGTGTAATGGTTACTTTTAATTGTTAAGTTGACACCATCTAAAATCCCTGGGAAGAGAGTTCCAATGGAGGACTGTCTTGATTAGTTTGCCTATAGGCATGACTGTGGGAATTAGTTTGATTAGTTAATTGAGGTGGGAAGACCTGCCCACTCTGGGTGGCACCATTCTCTAGACAGGGAATCCTGAACTGTATAAGACTGAACAAAGTAAGCTGAGTGCAAGAGGAGCATGCATGCTTTCTGGCTCTCTGCCTTTGAGCATGGATGCGGTATGACTGGCTGTTCCAAGCTCCTGCCTCTTTGAGTTCCCCAAAACACTGTACTATGACCTGGAACTGCGGGCTAAAATAAATCCTCTCCCACCTAATTTGCTTCTCCCAGGGTGTTTTGTTACAGCAACAGACACAAAACAAGACAACACACTTGTTAGGGACCTAACTCTAGTCCTCACACTTGTATGCTTTCTCCACTGAGCCATCTCCTCAGCCTCTCTATTACTTGTAGGTAAACTCTGAGTAACATCGACTTTGATAGTTTAATAGCTCTCATAATAGAATATGAGAACCTACAAATCTAACACTGATATTCTTAGCACATCTGGTGAGTTCACTTAGCTGGTATCTTTCTTGCTGTCCCACTTCCAGGAAAGAGATTTTGATGGAAATTTTGGTTTAAGGGGAGAAGAGTCCTGCTTTTTAGTGTATTAACTCAACTGAGGAATTTGAATTATGAGTACAAATTGTCCTTTCCAAACTGCTCTAAAATGAGTTTATAGCTTTAATTATGAATAACTCAATTTTAAGAACATGTGAAAATTCAGTATAAATATTATCTCTAGGCCTTCCTCCAATTTGTTAGCTAAAAATATAAGCTCTAACTTCCCACCAGCATAGAGCGGAGAACACAAGGATGACCACTGTATCACAGCAGGCCCCTCGCATCAGTTAGTCTTGATAAACCCACCACCTTAGCTTGTAAGGGCTTTCCTGCACTTCTCCATTATCCCCTGGAATAGCCCAGTTTTGCATCTCACAGCTTGCAGAAGACTGGGCTCTAGGCTGTGCTGCCAACCCTGGCTATGGTACTTATGATACAGGTTACCTTCTATACAACATACAACTAACTACTCCAGAATTAGTACCCATGGCATCCTCCAAAGATGAGTACTAAAGATCTGGGGGTGTGAAAGACCCTGTGGATGGGGTTAGTTGGGAGAAGCAGGTCATTGGAGACAGGCTTTTGAAAGAGAAATTGAAATCCTGCCCTTCCTATCTCTCTTCCTGTTTCCTGGCAGCCATGATGACCACCACATATTCCTACCACCATGATATTCTGTCTCACCTAAGACCTTCCACACTCTCACTGTCCTGGCTTCCTGGCTATAATGGGATAGCAGCCTCTTCCACCACACACTTCAATCACCACCATATCCTGCCTCACCTCAGGTCCAAACCGTGGAACCACCTGGCCTGGGATAGAAACTCTCGAAACTGTTAGCCAAAATAAACTTTTAGTCCATTAATGTCACTCATGGCAGGTATTCGTCAGCAGGGAATGTGAACACACACGGTGCCTCCAACTGCTCATCCATCTAACAGGATTGAATGTTATAGAATGCTATCAGGACTGAGTAAGATGGACATGCAGGCATCCCCAGATCACATCTGGAACCTGAACATCTTCAGTACTGCCTTGTTCAGTTTTCTCTAGGGGTTCCTCTCTTTCTTTCCCACTAGAACACTGTAAGCTATGCCATGGCTGAGTGTGTTCAATACCAGTTAGGAAAGGCCATGTTTGTCCTATGTATAGCCACAAACATTTCCCTAATCTAGAATCCAGAACCTTCTATCCATCTCAGAAGACAAAAGGGAAGACAATTAAAAATCATTGTTTATCAAGACTACCCTGCCATTCACAGAAATGATTTCAAAGTGTCTTTATTTGTCACATTGCACAGAATATAACACAGATGAATTTCATATGTAAATCACATCTCAATAAGTCTAACAAAAAAGTCTCATCTATATGAACAGCTATGTTCAAAGAATTGTGGGAAAGAAATACCTCAGAAATGAGATTTTTTTTGAATTGGGGGAAATCTCCCTTCCTGATACTCTTAGCTCTTCTCAATTCCTCTACTATGAAGGGAAGCCAAACCTCTAATCATCAACTAGTTATAACTTAGTAAAGAGTGATATTTTGTCTTAATGTAGTCAAAGGGGGCAAAAAACATTACTCTACACCCCCCAAATTGTTTGTAGCCTGAGATTGTAAAAAAAAAATCTGTGTTTGCAGCTCCAATTCATAGCTACACCTACTTTTACGGAGTAACCATGGCCCCCTATCAGTAACACAAATACTGACCCCTCCCAGGGGTGGAGGAGAAATAAGATGTTGTTTATAGAATAAAGAAGTGACTTAGCCAAGTCCATGAAGATGGGAAATCCCATAATCAAGTTTTGGGTTCTATTGCTCCAATGTAACTAAATGCCATGTTTTATTGATTTGTGGGACCACCAGACACAGTGATCGTATTTTTAGGACCTTTTTGGCAATATTTCCCTCCAGGATATAGCATTATAATTTGTTATTATAAAATAGGATTCTGTTGGTCCAAGTCTGGATCCCATGCTGTCATCCTGCAGTGGATGTCATGTTGTTATCACATTCTGGTCTTACAAGAACAGATGGAGAGAAAACACTGGGTGCCCCTCCTTCTGCCTCTGGTGTCCCAGTCCCCATGAGCTAAGCTGCAGCCACAGGGAAAGGAAAAAGCAGCAGTTGGCCTCTAAACCACCTGATTGCCATCTGGTCCGGAGGGGATCATCCATTACATAATGTCTTGGTTAGGGTTTCTATTGCTGTGAAGAGACACCATGACCACAGCAACTCTTACAAGGAAAAATATTTAGTTGAGGTGACTCACTTAAAGTTTCAGAGGTTCAGTCCATTATCATCTTGATGAGAAGCATGGTGGCGTTCAGGCAGACATGGTACTGGAGTAGTAGCTAAGAGTCCTACACCTTGCAGGCAACAGGAAATCAACTGCCACACTGAATAGTATCCTAAGCATAGGAAACCTCAAAGCCTGCCCCCACAATGACACACGTCCTCCAACAAGGCCATACCCACTCCAACAAAGTCATTAGTCCCCATAGTCTATCACAGTATCAACAATATTTAAAAGTCCAAAGTTCAAAGTCTCTTCTGAGATTCATGCAACTCTTACCTGTAATCCTCTATAAAATCAAAGGAAAAAATCAGATCACATACTTCCAACATATAATGGTACAGGGTACATTGCCATTCCAAAATGTAGAGAAGGGAGCATAGTGAGGAAATACTGGACCAAAGCAAGACAAAAAACAGCTGGTCAAACTCCAAACTCTGCACCTCCATATCTGATGTCAAAATGCTCTCCAGATCTCCAACTCCTTCAGCTTTGCTGACTGCAACACACTTCTTTTACTTAGGCTGTTTTCACACCCTGTTAACAGCTCTCCTTAACAAGTAGCCCACGACTCTGACATCTCTAGCACCTTGAGTTCTCCAAGGCAATCCAGGCTTCAACTTCACAGCTTCACTCAATGGCCTTTCTACAAGGCCTCCATTCAGGGATACCCCTGACACATTCCCAGTCTCAGTGGCTTTCTTTATGCACAGAAGAAAATTCCATAATCCACTTCTTCTATCCTTAGCTCTAAAGCTAGAAACATGTGGTTAAAGCTGCCAAGTTCTGTTGCCTACTGGGGCTGCAATATGGTCCCCTTGTTCAATTACATTTTCACCAGCATTCTGTCCTTCACTGCCTAAGCTTGGCTGTCCTGAAACTTGTTCTATAGACCAGGCTGGCCTCAAACTCAAATATCTGCCAACCTTTCTGCCTTCCCAGGGCTGGGATTAAAGGTGAGCACCACCACATCCAACTCTAAACATCCAACTCTAAAGTTTTTCTTTAGTTCTTGTTCATAACTTGGAAACTTAGCTGGGTGGAATCTTGCCCTAAGGTCACCACTCCCTTTATTCCATTTTTTAATCCACTCCCTTTATTCCATTTTTAATCCATTTATCTCCTTGAACACAGGATCTAGCCCCGGTCCACTTCTTGGTGACCCTTTTCTCAATCTGTAAATTTTGTATTTTTATTTGCTCAGCTTGCTCCTTTTCATTATAAATCTTTACTAGAATCACCACCAATAACCACACAACAGTATATACTATGTGGTTGATATATTGTGGATCCCAATAAACTTATCTGGGGGCATCAGAAAACAGAAGAGTCACTATATTAAGCATAGGTTTAGGGAGTGGTAGCACACGCCTTTAATCCTAGCATTCTGGGATCTCTGTGAGTTCAGGGCCACACTGGAAACAGCCAGGCATGATGACATACACCTTTAATCCCAGCACTTGCGATCTCATGTCTTGCTTGGGAAAGACACATGCCTCTAATCCCAGAAAGTGATGGTAGGAAGCAGAAAGGTATATAAGGCATGAGGACCAAGAACTAGAGGCTTTTTAAACATTTTAGTTTTTAAGCTTTTAGGCTTTTAGCAGCAGTTCAGCTGAGATCCATTTGGATGAGAACTCAGAGGCTTCCAGTTTGAGGAAACAGGATCAGCTGAGAAGTTGGTGAGGCGAGGTTAACTGTGGCGTGTTCTGTCTTTCTGATCTTTCAGCGTTCACTCCAATATCTGGCTCCATGTTTTTTATTTAAGAAGATGTTTTAAGATTCATGTGGGGGGGGGGCTGGAAGAGGGAGGACAGGGGAATCCGTGGCTGATATGTAAAATTAAATTAAATTATAAAATGAATTTTTTTTAAAAAAGATTCATGTTACAATACTAGGCTGTTTTGGGATTTCCTCTGCCAATGGAATTAATCCAAAATTCTTCCCTTTAGCCTCAGGCAGATAAGGCAAAAGACAGCCACTCTCTTCACCAAAATATCACAAGAATGATCTCTAGGCAACATACTAAAATTCCTCTGAAACTTCTTGAGTGAGCATCCCACAGTTCATCAAATCACACTTGGCACCACTGTCTTCCGTGCTCCTGCTAGTATGGCCCATTAAACAGCACTTAAAATGTTCAACTGCTTTTCTAATCCATAATCCCCTAATCCATACTACTCCAAGTAAAAATATGGTCAGGCCTATCACAGCAATACCCTGTCCCTGGTACCAACTTCTATCTTAGATAGGGTTTGTATTGCTGTGAAGACAAACCATGTCCATAGCAACTCTTATAAAGAAAAACATTTAATTGGGATGGCTTGCTTACAGTTTCAGAGGTTCAGTCCATTATCATTGCGACAGAGAGTATGGCAGTGTACAGACAGATGTGGTGTAGGAGTAGTAGCTAAGAGTCCTACAACTTGCAGCAACAGGAAGTTGATTGTCATATCAGGCAGGATCCTGAGCATAGGAAACCTCAAAACCTACCCCCATTGTGACACACTTCCTCCAACAAGGCCATATTCACTCCAACAAAGCCACGCCTCCTAATAGTGCCACTTCCTATGAGATTATGGGGCCAATTACATCCAAACTACCACATATAACCATCATCACATAGGATGAGCACCAGCCAGAGACCTTTCCTACTTTACCTGGAGGAGTCAGGCCACTTTAGAAACACATTTCTCTACTCATTCCATTTCTGGATCACAGATAATGAGTTGCCTCTTGAAATTAAAGAATGAATTGGTGTTTTCTATACACAAGGGAGACAGCAAGGGGTTCTTAGAACTTTGGGAAATAAGAGGAAGGAAATTAAATAGTAATAGATGGGGTTTTCATTCACAGGAGTGGCCCAGAAAGTTTTGCAAATGGGAAACCAAAGACACATGGGAATAACCAAGTTCCTTCAATCAATGAGCTTCAGAGTCTGTCTCAAGAGGCAGTAATACAACACACAAGACCTAAGAATGTGTGGCCTCCTTATACTAGCTTGCTAGGGCCGCCACAGTTAAGTGCCCCAGTCTGGGTCACTTCCTGACAGAAATGCATCTTATCAGGATTCTGGAGACTGAAAGTCCAAAACAGGGGACAGCAGGGTTTCTTCTCAGGCCCATCTTCTTGGTTAAATACAATCATCTTCCCTCACATCTTTTTATGCTCTTCCCTCTGTCCTAGTCAGGATCTAAATGTACTCTAGAGCCACCCTAATGACACCTTAGAAACCTTATCTCCAG
>CABHPQ010131424.1:0-20778 GCA_902168405.1 Peromyscus aztecus | reverse complement strand
TTTTTTTTTTTTTTTTCATTTGGCCAGACACCAGAAGCCTCTGCTCACTAAGGGGTACCAGGAGAACGAAATTTCATCATGGAGAAAGGGGACCCACACCCCCCCAGCAGAGGCAGATGCGTCTCCCAGATGAAAACGCAGCCTAGGGGAAATGCTATTTGCTCTAAAATATGAACTATGAAGACAGTAATTGTTTAATCATCTGGGACCTTTAAGGGATTCAGTTGTTGCTGCTCTCTTCATACTAGCACCATTATCTCCGAGCTGCCCACCTGTTCCCCTGCCAAATGGGCGGATAACCAAGTTAAAGAGGCACTTAGCCAAAGATAACACAGAAAAGAGGGGACACTTAGCCTGGAGCAAGGAGGGAAAAACAAACAAACACTACACTTGAATTTAAAGAAGTACTATTATGTGAATATTTTTATTCTCAAAAAATGTGTGTGTGTGTGTGTGTGTGTGTGTGTGTGTGTGTGTGTGTGTAGGAGTGCAGAGTTGGTCGTAACATCCATAGTAGTGGGACACAAATACCACTTTGCTATTTTCTCCAATGATACAGCTGCAGGGCACATGCCTGATGGAAACCACTGGACTCTCAATTAGAAGTCTGCAGATCTTTAGATTTCTCCATAGTTAAGGTTTAATAAGTGCTATGCATCGCTGTCACCAGCACCAAGTGACATGTAACTTCCTGTGTTTGCTTTTCTTCTAAAATACCCCCAACAGTGTTCATTTCAGGTTCTGCTTATATAAATGTGGTTGTTGGAAACTGGATGAGAAACCCAGCTTTTTCCTCTCTTTCAGAGAAACTCTTAATGAAACCACTAAACGCTTCAGGATGCCTGAGCCATGTTTAAAAGTCACTTGCAGATAAGGAAGGCTTCTGTCATCCCAAGGAATAGAATAAATACTGGACACTTTTATTAACTGTCTAGATTTCAGGGAGATATAATGGCTTCTACCAGAGGTATGCTTAGCTATCAAGTCCAGGGGCACCTTCATCATGACATACCAGGAGTGATTGGTGGTGGGAGGGGGTGTGGTTTGAGTCAGTTTATGTGCAAACATCAAGAAGATTGTACTTTTTCATTTGTTGATATATATATATATATGTATAATATATGTTATTTCAGTTGTTCATATACATGACAACATGTTCTGGGAGTACATAGGTGACCAAATGACAACCAGAACCAGAACGAAGGACACTACATTTGCAGTACCTTTAGTTTAACATTCACGAAAACACTCAAGGACCACATAAGGAAGTCTAAAGTGGCATCATGATATTTGGAACAATAGTTGACTTGCCACAAAAAAACCCTGTAGAATAGTGTGAGTTGACTCGGTTAATGACTAGGGAGGCTACCGGAACAATGTATAATCAGGTTTTCTACTGACAAAGGATGATCTTTTGGTTTCTTCAGTGTCTCACTGCTTTTTTATATTTCTTCTGTCCTCTGGTCTCCACAGTAGATGAGCAGGGAAGAGGTGACTGACCCCATGTGACAGATGTGGAAAATCAATGAGGCACAGAGAGGGCAGGAGAGAACAGTCAAGTAGAACCCCATCTCTGGTGTACCCTGACATCTCTGATGTCACTCAGCCTTGTGGAGATGGCTTCTGTTTGTGTTTACTTCCTTCTGGAACATGCTTTACATATGGTCTGATCAGAGCTAGCTGTGACTAGCCTTTTGAGAGTGCCCAAATTATGTTTTTCTTTTTTCTTTTTTTTTCTTTTTTGACAGGGTTTCCCTGTGTAGCTTTGCACCTTTCCTGGAACTCACTCTGTTGCCCAGGCTAGCCTCCAACTCACAGAGATCCACCTGCCTCTGCCTCCTGAATGCTGGGATTAAAGGCGTGTGCCACCACTGCCCGGCTTGAGAGTATCCAAATTCTGAATGATTGTAATGAAATCTTTTGGGCTGCTTTGTCAGCTGGCCCTGAAAGTCCCCACTTCTGGAGGTCGGAGTTGGATGCCTCTGTTTGCTGGCAGTGGCATAGATCATCAAGATCTTTAGAGTAAGCTGGCAATGCTCCTTCATTGTGTTTTCCTTCTGTAAAACCAAGACTTCATGGAGCTGAGATAGGAGGATGTGTACGATTAGAGAGACACACAGTTCATGAGGATCCTTTTCTGTTCTTTGACAGGAGGGGAAGGGTATGAGAACAATCTGAAATTTAGTGATATAATAGGATAGACATTGGAACTCAGTTTGAAAACATGCTCCTGGTTGATTGTTCTGTGATGCACCAAAGTAGATGAAGGTACTGTGTTTCTTGGAGACATTGGCCTCTGCTTCAGTAAAAGCGTCATCGAATCTTCATGGAGTTACATCTGTCTGGCTAAAGAGCTGGGTGCTTATTTGTATTGAGTGGTTATTTACACACAGCGGGCTTAAGGAAGCCACCCAGGCCATTTTGAAGCAAAGGAGTTTCACTTAGGATTTTATAATTTCATTATTAATTACATTTTTATTCATTTATCTACCAAAAAAATCTATTACAGAATTGAAACTAGAAAAAGAAAACAAAAAAAGAAAGAAAAGGCTTTATATTCTCTTTCATTTCATCAACGAATATTACCCTCTTTTGATCTCTTTCTAAGTTTCAGAGTGTACCCACACTTATACCTGTTTATGCATTTACACATATTCATTATAGGCTAGGGTCCACATATGAGAAAAAATGTGGGTTTTTTTTTCTGAGTTGAGATCACCTTGCTTAATGTTATACTTTTTATATGCACCCATTGTCCAGCAAATTTCATGATCGCATTTGGCTTTATAGGCTACATTTTCATTGTTGATTTCTCCGTTGTTTCCATTTCCTTGCTGTTGTGAATGAAGTACCAACACACCCGGGTGTGCAGATAGCTCTGCGATCTGATATGGAATTCTTTGGATATTTTCCCAGGAGAGGAATAATCAGGTCATAAAATAGTTCTATTTTTAATTTCTTGAGGAACCCCCATTCTGATTTCCATAATGGGTGTATTAATTTGCACTTCCATCAGCAGTGAATAGGGGTTCCCCCTTTCCTACACATGATCCAATTTGTTGTCAGATTTCTTAAGGATAGACACTCTGACTGTGCTGAAGTGGTATCTGAGTCATTTTAATTTGCATTTCCCTGATGACTAGGAATGTTGAACACTCCTTAAAATAGTTGTTGGCCATGCATGGTTATTATTGTAGAATTCCTGTTCTAGCTACATAATCTTCCAAAGAGCTATAGGTAGTACCAACCAGGAAATATCAATCTTCCCAGGCCACCTAGAGTATACCCAAGGTGGCAGATCTGCACACAAGAGAGACGGTTTTATTAGACACATTCACACAGATTTCTTCAACCAAGAGGGGAATCTACTTGTTCTTGAACCAGAAAGACCAGAAATAGCATACTTTTCCAAATTGGCACTTGGAAGCCAAAGGCTTCCCATCACACTTGGCCATGTACTTGGCTCTCAGAGAGCTAACAAACAAAACCCTACCATTGTGAAGAGAGTTTGATTTCAGTTTCATCTTCTCAGGCTTTACTAATCTCTATGTAAATGACAACATTTGATTGTCTATCATATATTAACACATCCGACATAGTACCTTCCATGCTCAGGGAGGTCCCAGCATGGGTATTCAACCACACCCACGTTGCTAATGAAAAAGGAGAGACAATTTCGAGGAGGAAACTGCTCAGTTAGAACTATTAGTGCGCCTGTCTGTAAAGCTCTGTTGCTTTTCAGTCAACCACGGTGTCACTTGAGTGCTCTCTACAGAGGTGTGGATGATCAAAGGAAGGAGCAGGCTTGAAGGAGAGTCCTAAGGCTGCAGCAGTGGAACTGGTGTTGGTGCTGTGCGAGAGTAAAGCGATGAGGAGGAAGCTGGCATGCTGGCAGGAGAAGCAGGGAGGCTGGACGTGGCAGCATATGCACTGGAGAGGAGAATTCTGAATCAGGCCAGCTTGGGCTACACAGTGAGACCCCCCTGAAAGAAAGAAAGAAAGCAGGAAAGAAAGAAAGGAAAAAGGGAGGGAGGGATGGAGGGAGAAAGGAAGGAAGGAGATAAGGGAAAGATGGAAAGAGAAAATGAGAGAGAGAGAGAGAGAGAGAGAGAGAGAGAGAGAGAGAGAGCGAGCCCAGAGGAGGCTGCTCCTTAGTAGTGAGATCAGATTACATGAGAAAGACTGATTAATTAGAAGGCAGGTGTTCTGAGGCTAGAGCCAATGTTTGCCTTGTAAATGTGAAGACCCAAGTTGAGATATCTAGAACCTGTGTAGGGTATGTCTATATCCCAGCTCCCCTATAGGGACGGGGGTGGTGACAGGGGGTGGGGTGGCAGAGACAGGAGAATCCCAGAAGCTCCCAGGCAAGCTGGCCTGACATGCATGGCAAACAAGATAGCCTGTCTCAAACAAAGTGGAAGATGAACACACACATACGGCCATACTTATGCTCACGAAGGCACACACACACACACACACACACACACACACACACACGCACGCACGCACGCACGCACGCACGCACCTACACACCACTACATAAAGGTTACAAAGAAGACCCATGTCCTGGTAAGACACATGGGTGGCTCAAGCCCAAACTAATGAGAGCTTAAGGAATCCTCTGGGAAAGTTGAGGAGCCACCTGCAAAGGCTTACAGGGGGAGCTGCTGACACAGGGCTTCTGAAAAGCCCAGCCCTCCAGAGCTTCAGGACCTCAACCCTGTTGAGAGTGTCTGAGCTGAGTCATTCATTGTGAGTGCTGTCTCGCATATTGTGTATTGCAGAATGCTTAGCAGTTCTCTACCCTAAATGTGATAACAGCAACAACAAAAAGTCTTCAGATGTTACCAAACATCCCTTGGGAGCAAAATCACCTCTGTTTAAAAAATTCCTCTAAGTCAATACTCTTAGCCAGAGGGCCTTCGCTATCCTCTCAGCTGGTGGTAAAACGGGGCCTAACTGTTACAACATTGGTGGCTGTGAATGTGGAGTTTTGAAATCACATTTGTTCCAAGTCTATGTCAGAGCCTGCCCTACTGCCCAGGGGTTGGTGGACCAGGGAAGCCTCTTGGACTGGGTTGGTGAGAGCTTTGATCTCTTCCTTCATGCTAATTATTGCTTGCCCCTGGCTGGTGCAGTTTATCCAGTCAGGCAGAAGTGCCCTGTGCAGAACACAGAGCAAAGTGTTGGATTTTGATCCCTTTAGGCACGCCCTCTTAATGCTCTTGTGTATCACACTGTGGGCAGATTCATTCATTTTCTAACATTTACAGAGCCCTGTCTATGTCTGGACCATGATCCTCCGTACTGGAGACAGAGGGGTGTACAGATGACACCCTGACTCCCACGGCTCTGGATTTGATTTCATAGCATGGGACAGGCAGGCAGGACAGCAGGAACACAACCACCACAGCTGCCACAGAGGCGAACTGAGCACACAGGAGACACAGAATGGGAGAAACTGCTGGGTAAACTGAGGCCTGAAGGGTGAAGTGAGGTGGGCTGTGTGCCTGTATAAGGCAGAGATTCTTCAGGCAGAGGGAATAGTCAGTGCGAAGAGCCTCAGTTGACAAAGAGCTTGGGTCTATTTAGGAAGGGAAGGGTATGTTGGGGCTGGATTTGTAGAGATCCTCCTACCCTAATCTTCAGTGGTGGTCATCAGAATTCCAGACACTCATTCCATGTACAGAATTTCAGTACAATGATGCCTCTAGCCTGGGAAAGAAGGCAGACGATCTCATGACTTTCTTTTTACCTTTTCTTTTCCTTTCCCTCCCTCCTTCCATGTCTGTCTGTCTCTGTCTCTGTCTCTCTCTCTCTCTCCCTCACTCCCTCGCTTTCTTCCTTTCTGTATCATCTCATGTATCCCAGGTTGATCTTCATCTTACTATATAGTCAAAGATAACCTTGAACTTCTCGTTCCCCTGCCTCTACTTCCTAAGTGCTGGGATTTCAGGTGTGCATGACCATGCCTGGTTTACGCAGTGCTGGGGCTGGAACTGGGGGCTTCATGTGTACATGCATGTGTGCTAGACAAATACTACATCCCTAGGCCATTTTCTGAAGACAGGTATCTGATACACCTTACAACTTTTTTGTCCATGTATGCTGTACACATCTGGAGTTGTAGCAGCTTCTTTAGGCATTGCCTCTGGGACCCTCCCCTCCCAGGCTCTGTGTCAGGAAAGGCTTGTCTTTTGACCATACTGCATGGGCTTTCAGGCTCTAACTCTGACTTTTGCTGGTGTAAGTGGACCCACCTAGTCATGAGTAGGCTGCTTTCAAAATCTCCATTCTGTTATATGCATTGTTTTCTCCTTGATTCAATGCAATGAACATGCATTGGCCAGAGGAAGCCTCTTGTCTTATGCATCTCCCTCTTTTGCATTGCTCTCTTTCTGTCCTGGACTGCAAACCTCTTCCCTTTGTCTTACAGTTTACATTGAATGCCACCCATTCTTTCACGAGAGGTTCCTCTAATGTGAACATATTTTACCTACATTCTGAGCTTTTGTCAACCTATGAAAGTGAGATTCAGGAAAACAAAACCATTTTCTTCCTTCAGGAACTCATCAGGAACTGGAAGGAGCTGGTATTCCTAAAGCTAGGAAGCAGCCTCCAGATTCAGAGAGAGAGAAGTTGAAGGTTTAAGGTCCAGAATCCTGAGCTAGAATACCGGTACAAAGACTTAGGAGCAGGGCTTCTGAAGATGGTTCAGCAGTAAAGTGCTTGCTTGCCACACAGGTAGAAATGAGTTAGAATGTCAGAAGCAATGTAAAAGCCATATATGGTGGTTTGGGTCTATAGACTCAGTTATTGGGAGGTTGAGGCAGAAGGATGCCTGGAGCTAGCCCAGTTCCTGAGCTCCAGATTTAGTGAGAGACTGTCTTAAAGAAAACAAAGGGAGATAGCTGGGCATGATGGAGCATGCCTTTAATCCCAGTCTTTGGAAGTAGAGGCAGGTGGATCTCTGTGAGTTTGAAGTTAGCCTGGTCTACATATTGAGTTCCAGGATAGTCAGAACTACATATTAGAGAGACCCAGTCTTAAAAACACAACAACAACATAAAGTGAGAGTAATTGAGGAAGACACCCAACATCAAACTCTGACTTCCATGTGCATCTACACACCACACACACACACACACACACACACACACACACACACACACACTACACACACACATTTCTTCATTTCTTTTAAATGAAAGAACTGTTGAACCTTAGGCAAGTCTCCAAGTCTCCTGAGATATGTGGGCTGTATGTGTGTGTGGTGTGTGCGGCATGTTCTATGTGTGCACACAACAGTGATGATTGTGCCTGAGTGTTTGCAAATGGACACTAATATCCTGTTACTGTCCCAAAGCATTTTTTCTACTTTCTGAAACCCAATGCTAACATTGCTCTCTCTCATCCCTATGTCTGGGACTATTTCTCACATAGTTGTAGATAGCACTTCAGCTTGGCTTTAGTTCTCCTAGTTCTCTGGTAGAATCGATATATGCTCCTATATAAACGTGGGTTCAAGTGTACTCATTGGTTGCGTAACTTCAGACAAGCTGCTTATTCTTGCCAGGTCTCTACCTCCTTCTTCCTACTACGTAAAGGGAAGATAATGCTCCCTCCGGCACAGCAGGAATGTGTGAGAGACAAGGATGAGATGGGAGCCACAGCCCAGGCTTGACACTCAGAACCTGGCAGCAGAGTTAGCTTCTTCATCCTCCACTTTCTTCTTGTCTTCTTCCCTCCTTCCTGCCCTCTTTTCCTCTTTCCATCCTTTACTCCTCTCCCCCACCTTCCTGAGTAAATCAGGGCCAGATCACTTAAGGACATACATCCTTTGTCTCCATGGGAGAGCCCCTCTCTCTGCTTCATGTAATTGTCAGCAACAAAGTTGGAAAATACAGACGTCTGAAGCCGCTCTCCTCACCGCAACATCTGCACCAGACAAAACTCAAAAAGCCCTCAATCCCCAGTCATGAATGCACTATAAAAACAATGTGGCAGAAATGAAAATTGTTCCATCATAATATTTCACAGTTCTTTTTGACAAAAGCCAAGCCGCCTTCATGAATACACATTTCCCAGCACCTTATGCATTATGCATCAGCCTATAGCAGGGGACCTGGGAATTGCCAGTCCCTAGTAAAGGGCCTTTGAAAGTGCCTATTTTGTAAACAAATGGAGCCCAGGCCCAGTACTTGGGCTCTTTAGGTAATTTAAGACTGACTCCTGCTGCCCAAGTCGGGACAGACTCTTCTGAGAGTTGTAAATGGCAGAAGAGTCTTCAAGATTCAATAGATAGGACTGATGATGTTTCAGCATTTGGACTTCTAATCTATAATTTCAAAATACCTAAGACAGGCATGTACAGAGTCTGGGACAAGGCCTGCTGGAGCCAGAGTTAAGCCAAATGTCACCAGAATGCCAAATGGGCCTGCCAAGGCTGCTCACTGGCTGTGGGGTCAGACAAATTAGATATGATGTCTAACTCCCAGCAACTTCAAACCAGATTGAGCCTCTGGATGAATATGCTGGTTGGGTGACTAAAGGAATGTAGGCACAAATATGGCTGACTTGTCTCAGAAGGGTTTGCAGGAGACATTTGTTTGCCTGAAGCCAACAAATTGGAATTATATATTGCCTGTATGATTGTCAATGGGAGGACCCTTGAAGTTCATAGATGACTCCCTGTGTTTCAAATATAGGGAGCCCGAGGCCATGAAATTTGAGGAGTGTGTTCAAGGTCAGGCTGAGAGTGAGCTGGCATGTTGGGGACTGCTGGAGGCCTGTCACTTTCCCCCAGTACCTCCCACTGCCTCAATCATGGATTGGCAGTAGCTGCAAAGACCAGAAGCAAAATGGTTACTGATTGTGATGATTTGAGAAAGGGCAGATTGGGATTCTTCAAACAGCACTGAAAAAGAGTATCATCCAGAGCCATTGTGTATAATTTGCAATCTGTCCTCCCTGGTAGGCTCATTTTAAATGGTGACAGACAGAGGACAGACATCTATTCATGTCTGCTATATCTGTTACAATAACAAGATGGTGATTGATTCCTTGCTAAGTGTACTTATTTCATAAAAAATATTCTGTTTCCATTAGGGTATAGTACAGAGGGGTGTGACTATAGAGCACATATGCAGAATTACAATGTGGAGGATGCCCTGTCCTTTTTTTCTATTGCATTCACAAGCTTAGTTCTCCAGAGTTCAGGAAGTGAGATGTCTGCTTTACACCCTGGTTCAGTCATTCAACTTGCCGTGAGTATCACAGGTATAAGGCAGAGCACACAGTGAAGCCATGCAAGAGAACCACTGTTTACTGAGTGAGGCACCTGCAGGCCCAGGCTCCCCAATGAGGGATGAGGGGAAGCAGAATCACACCAGTTATGGAGAATAGAGAGGTTCCTCATTATTGCTCTGGTGCCTGATGCAATCCAGCTGTAGGACCCACTTGCTGATTGATGCAGTTTGACTAATGAAAACAGTAGCAGCTGAAGGCTGATTAAGATGAGGCAACTTGTTACTCTTAATAGACACCTGGAAGAATATACTTAGGCAATATGGCTGTATCCACACTCTCTACTGACCCAGAGAATAACAAGCTGACAGGGTGTGGAGGTGGAAGGAAAATGTCAGGATTGCCCACCTACCTTTGACACTGAGAGCCTGCCCACAAGTCTCTACATCTTGGACAAGTGTTTTTTTGGCTCTATGTTTTTTTTTTTTTTTAAACTCCCCACCTGTGGGATCTCTGACTCAGTAGAGGGATTTGTGAATGTACATGTGTCTGCACATGTGTGTGCTAAGAGAAACATATGTATTTCTGGTCTTGTGTGATGCTGCTGATCTACAAGTTACAGTTTAAAGCAACTGGTACAGGAGGAAAGAAAAGTCTGCGTACAAATTGTCCATTTTCATATTTCAGCATCTTCAGACTATTCAAAAATACTCCCAAATATTTGTAAAGAATCATTCCAATTTCTACAACTGGCACAGCAGTGAGTAAAGAATGTCCCTGGGTGCCATAAATAGTCCTTTATTTGGTTGTAAACTAAGAAATAATTTCTTCTGAATTAGGAAAGTAAAATATTCTATTTGGGTACATTAGAAATTCAAAAAAGAATAAAAATGAAAATAAAATGGAAATGCATTGCATAAAGATAATGGCTGTTTACGGCCACATTCCCCTTATTTTTGACCAATGAATATGTGACTATGGGTATCTAGCTCTTGGCACTCAACTTATGCTGTTTTCTAAATCTTGTTCTTTGTGAAGTTACATATTTTTGCAACAAAAACAACAGCAATAAAACTAGAAAGAACAGCAATACAAAGGGTATGTTGTGAGACTTATCCACGGTAAAAATCAGCAGAAAATGCCATAGCTATGTTGAATAATATTCAACTGGAGGACTTAGGCTCTCATGGGTACTCATTATAGCAAATATATGTGAGTGGGGTGTTCTTCAATGCCTTCAGTTATGGTTTCATGGTTCAAATGCCTCACTACAACCCATGCTGAGGTTTAATCCCCATTGTGGGGGATTAAAAGGCAGGCCCAGGTAAGACTTCTAAGAGGCAATTAGGTCATGAGAGTTTTACCCTCATAGATGCATTGATCAATTTGTGGATTAGAAGGTTAATAGATTATCTTCAGAGTGGCCCACTCATAGGAAAAAGTTGGCCTTATCTCATGATCATGTGTTTCTTATCACAAGATGATCTGCCTTGACTAAGGATGCTGCAGAAAGTCTGCACTAACAAAAATGGCCTTACTATCTTGATTTTTAACTTGACAGGATTTAGAATCACCATGGAAACAAATCTCTGGTGATGTTTGTGAGTAATTTAATGGTTAATTTAATGCATATGATAACTCCCATATTAAACGTGGGTAATACCATGCCCTAGGCTAGGGTCCAAGACGGAATAAAAAGGAGGAAGTTAGCTGACAACAAGCATTCATTGCTCTCTGCTTCTTGCCTGGTAATGCAATGTGATTAGACTTCTCAATCTTTTGGCATCATGACTATGGTCTACCACACCCTCAAACTGTGAGCCAAAATACAAACTCTCTTCCTTAAGTTGATTTTGTCAGTCTTGTTAAAGAAACAAGACAAATAACTAATACTGGAAATTGGTATCCGAAGTGGGTTTACTAATTACAATAAACTTGGGCTGTGAGATTCTTAGATATTTGAAACCAGCTGTAGGAGGGGCGCTGTAGAGTTTGAAACTTTGATCTAGAGGAGCCCTAGCATACTGTAAACAGATCTTCATGGGGTATTCTGGTGGTAATTTGGATTACCAGAATTTTGAGAGACATGCACTCAGTGGAGGCCCAGCTCATGAGGTTTCAGGGGAGAACAAGGTCTTTAATTGGGAATTGCACTAGAGAACAATCGTGGGAGATTTTGGTAAAGAATCTGGTGGCATTGTTCCTACTTCTTGAGAACTTGAGAGAGATTGAATACAGGAATAACTGACTAATTTGTTTGGTGGGAGTAATTTCAAGACAGAAGAGCACTGAGGCTATGGCATGATTACTGCTTACTGCTCTCATCGAAGTCTATAGTGAAAAGAAACAAAAAAGGGAATCAGAAAAGGCACTAAAATGTGCAGTTTGGAGGGGAACAGACTATAAACAAGCTTAATCTTACAGACAAGTCAGCTTTGAAAGAGCTGTAATTGTTAAAGAGATTAGTGCCATTAATGATAAACCTGGCACTCTGCACTGGGACACCAGGAAAGATGTCTTGAGAGCAAGATCTTACTCCTCAAAGACACCATAGGTAAGAGTGCAAATTCCTTTGAAAACAGAGAGACTAAACAGAGTATCGCTGAAATTGTTCTTGGTTCCTCGAAAACAGTTGTCCAAGGAAGTATTTACAAGAAGCTACTGCAATTATATTCTGAGAGGGTCAGGCTGCAAGACAAGCGAACACCAGAGCTTGGCAGCAAGATTTGCAGTGAAAGAAAGGATGCAGATTGAGGAGGTCATTGAGTCTTATCGTAGTTCCAGGGAGCCAGACCATGTGTGGGAGGGTTGTAGCCCCTGCAGAGAGGTTCTGAGGGGACACAGTTTAAAGTTATGAGTGTGAAGCTTAAGTTACAACCGTGACTACAGAATGTTGGAGGTGTCAGAACCATGGGGCATCCAACGAGAAAACATGGAATAGAGTCAGTCTAAGAGAAAGGCTATGTGTGCTGTAGGCAGCAAAGCCAGAGGGGTGGGTCTACCTAAGCTGTTTGGGATACAGATGATTCCATCATGATCCTCAGATGCTGAACATGGAGCTTTCTGCTTGGTACTTTCTTTGTTGATGTTTGGGCTTGCTTTAGAACAATTATTCCTTGCTATGATTCCATTCTTTCATTTCATTTATTTATTTATTAAACATAATTTTAATCGATTTTTTTGGGAATTTCACATCATGCTCCCCAATCCCACTCATTTCTCAGTCCCTCTGTATTCTTTCTTCACACTTGTAGTATCTCCCAAAGGGAAACTTAAAAAAATAGTAAAAATAAAAAATACAAATAATAAAAAAATAGAAATAAGAATATTAATTCAAACAAACAAAATCCAAAACAACAAACAAAATAAAACAAACAAAAAACTTACTTCCCTCCTCCATCTTCCCATAGCCTCTTCAT
This sequence comes from Peromyscus aztecus, assembly GCA_902168405.1. Taxonomy (NCBI): domain Eukaryota; kingdom Metazoa; phylum Chordata; class Mammalia; order Rodentia; family Cricetidae; genus Peromyscus; species Peromyscus aztecus. Next base: position 8,113 of record CABHPQ010131424.1, on the reverse strand, counting down.
TTGTCTTAGTGGCACTGGGGGCTGCTGTGTATCATGCAGTATACTCTTCCAAACAGCTTTTCTTACAATTGTTCATTGGGTAGTATACACCATCAATGCTGGACCCTTACTGAATCTCCTCCCAGATATCCTGCTGTTGCCCCTAGTCATGGAGCTCCTGTGGCTATGGTTCTCCACAGCCAGTTCCTTCATGTGCTCCAGTAGGTCATTGATAGGGTAGATGTTGGGGTGGGGGTGCCAACTTAAAGGCCTGGATGTGTGCCTGAGTGGAAGCTGAATTGGTCAGTCTGGGCTGCTTGTGGTGATATTGTGTTCCCCAAAATATTGTGCACCCTAATAAACTTATCTGGGGTCAGAGACAGAACAGCCACTAGATACAAAGACTAGAAAATGGTGGCACTCATACCTTTAATCCTAGCATTTCAGAGATAGAAATCCCTCTGGATCTCTGTGAGTTCAAGGCCACATTGGAAACAGCCAGGCATGGTGACACACACCCTTACTCTCAGAAAGTGAGCCTTTAATCCCAGGGAGTAATGGTAGAAAGGAAATATATAAGGTGTGAAGACCAGAATCTAGAAGCTTTTAGCTGGTTAAGCTTTCGGGCTTCTAGCAGCAGTTCAGCTGAGAGACATTCGGATATGAGGACACAGAGGCTTTCAGTCTGAGGAAACAAGATCAGCTGAGAAGTTGGCCAGGTGAGGTTAGCTGTGGGGAAACACTGGAATAAATGAATAAATCTCTTAAAGAAATTGGGGGAAACACAAGCAAACAATGAGGGGTAATGAGTAAATACCTTAAAGAAAACTAAGAAAACCAAGAAAAAAACAAACAAACCAGTAGAGGATTTGAATAAAACTGTACAAATCTGAAAATGGCAATAGAAGCAATAAAGAAAACACAAATTGAGGAAATCCTGGAGATGGGAAATCTAGGTAGGCAAAACAGGAACTACAGACTCAAGCATCACCAATAGAATTTAAGAGATGGAAGAGAGAAGCTCTGGTGTAGAAGATAAAATAGAAAAAATTGATACACCGGTCAAAGAAAATGTTAAATCTAAAAGAAATTCCCACCACAAAACATCCAGAAAATCTGGGACAATATGAAAAGACCAAACCTAGGAACAATAGAAATAAAAAAATTAGAAGACTCACTGCTCAAAAACCCAGAAAATATTTTTAACAAATCATAGAAGAAAGTTTCCTAAGCTTAGAAAGAACACACCTATAAAGGTCAAGAAGCTTACATAACAACAAATAGATTGGACCAGAAAAGAAATCCCCCCTATCATAATAATCAAAACACTAAACATACAGAACAAAGAAAGAATATTAAAAGCTGCAAGGGAAAAAGGCCAAGTAACATATAAGGGCAGACCAATTAGAATTACACCTGACTTCTCAATGGAGACTCTGAAATCCAGAGGGCCTGAACAGATTTCTTGTAGAGTCTAAGAGACCACAGATGCCAACCCAGACTACTATACCCAGTAAAACTTTCAATCACCATAGAGTAAACAAGATATTCTATGACAAAGTCAAATTTAAACAATATCTATCTACAAATACCGCCCCACAGAAGGTACTAGAAGGAAAACTCCATTCCAAGGAGGCTAACTACACCCATGAAAACACAGGAAATAAATAATCACACACAAGTAAAAACAAAAGAAGGAAAGGAACACACCCACATGTACACATGTGCACACACACACACACACACACACACACACACACACAAACACAAACTACCACCACTACCAACAACAGTAAAAGACAAGAATTAACAATCATTGGTCATTAATATCTCTCAGTTTCAATGGACTCCATTTCCCACTAAAAGCACACAAGCTAACAGAATAGATGTGAAAACTGGATCCATCTTTCTGCTTCATACAAGAAACACACCTCAATATCAAAGATAGATATTACCTCAGAGTAAAGGGTTGAAAAAGAGTTTCCAAGCAAATGGACCCAAGAAGCAAGCTGTTGTAGCCATTCTAATACCTAATGAAATAGATTCAAATCAAAATTAATCCAAATAGATGGGGAAGGACACTTCATACTCATCAAAGGAAAAATCCACCAAGATGGCATCTCAATTCTGAATATATATGCCACAAACACAAGGATACCCACATTTGTGAAAGAAATGTTACTAAAGCTTAAATCACACATTTAACCCCACAAATTGATAGTGGGAAACTTCAATACCTTCAGTACCGCACTCTCACCAATGGACAGTCATCCAGACAAAAACTAAACAGAAAAATAATGGATCTAACAGATGTTATGAATCAAATGGACCTAACAGATATCTACAGAACATTTCACCCAAACACAAAAGAATATACCTTCTTCTCAGAACCTCACAGAACTTTATCCATAACTGACTACATACTCAATCACAAAGCAATTCTCAACAGATACATGATGATTGAAATATCCCCCGTTATCTTATCGGTCTGCCATGGATTAAAACTGGATTTCAACAACAGAAATAAGAGAAAGCCTACAAACTCACAGAAACTGAACAACTTTCTACTGAATGACATCTGGGTCAAGACAGAAATAAAGAAAGAAATTAAAGACTTCCAAGATTTCAATGAAAATGAATGCACAACATACCCAAACATATGGGACACAATGGAAACAGAGCTAAAAGGAATGGTCATAGCACTAGGTGCCTTCATAAAGAAATCAGAGAGATCTCATACTAGCAACTTAACAGCACATCTGAAAGCTCTTCAACAAAAGAAGCAAACATACCCAAGAGGAGTAGATGGTAGGAAATAATCAAACTGAGGGCTGAAATCAATAAAATAGAAACAAAGAGTTTCTAAATACAGAGAATCAATGAAACAAAGAGTTGGTTTTTAGACAAAATAAACAAGATAGACAAACCATTATCTAAACTAACTGAAAGGCAGAGAGACATATCCAAGTTAACAAAATCAGAAGTGAAAAGGGGGACATAACAACAGATAATGAAGAAATCCAAAGAACCATTAGGTCATACTGCAAAAACCTGTGCTTCACAAAATTGGATAATTTAAAAGAAACGGGCAATTTACTTGATAGATACCACTTACCAAAGTAAGATTCACAATTAGTAAATGGAACCTCATAAAATTGAAGTTTCTATAAGGCAAAGGACACTGTCAATAGGACAAAACAGCAGCCTACAGAATGGGAAAAGATTTTCATCATCTCCACATTTGATAGAGAGCTAATATCCAAAATATATAAAGAACTCAAGAAACTAGACATCAACAAATGAAATAATCCAATTAGACAATGAGTTACAGATCTAAACAGAGAATTCTCAACAAAGGACTCTCAAATGGCTGAGAAACACTTAAAGGTTCAACATCCTTAGCCATCATTGAAATGCAAATCAAAATGACTCTGAGCATCCATCTTACACCTGTCAGAATGTCTAAGATCAAAATCACAAGTGACAGCTCATGCTGGCAAGGGGTGTGTAGCAAAGGGAACACTCCTCCATTGTTGGTGGGAGTGGAAACTTGTACAGCCACTTTGGAAATCAATATGGCAATTTCTCAGAAAATTGGGAATTGATCTACCTCAAGACCCAGCTATAGCACTCCTGGGCATATATCTAAAGAACATTCCATCCTACCACAAAGACACTTGTTCAACTATGTTCATAGCAGCTGTATTCCTAATAGCCCAAACTGGAAACAACCTATATGTCCTTCAATCAAAGAATGGGTAAAGAAAACTTGGCGTATATACCTTACAGAGTATTACTTGCTGTTAAATAAAATAATATCATGAAATGTGAAGACAAATGGATGGAACTAGAAAAAATTATCCTGGGTGAGGTAACCTAGACCTAAAAAGACAAACATGGTATGTACTCACTTATAAGTGGACATTAGCTGTTAAGAATAATCCCAATACAATTCACAGACCCAGAGAGGCTAACTAAGGAGAGCTCAAGGGGGGGAGATGCATGGATTTCCCTAAGAAGGGGAAATAGAATAGATTTTGAGAGTGGACTGGAAGCACTTGGATGGCAACAGGTTCAGGGAGGATGGAGGGAGAGAGTACTGGAAGAGACAATCAGAACTGGAGGACATCTTAGGGGTGAGGTAGAAACCTACTGCAGTGGAAACTCCCAGGAATCTACAAGGATGACAGAAGTGTGATCCTAATTAGTCTTAACAATAAAACCCCAGAGTCAGATATCCAAGGGTGAAAGCTGAAAGATCAGAGAAACTAAGCAGCACTCACCTGAGGCTTCTTAACAGATCCTCAGACTGAAAGGGGGAACAAGATCCTGTCTCTATCCACCTTGTATTCCTGTCTCTACCTCCCTAGTACTGGGATTAAAGGTGTGCACCACCACTGCCCTGCTCTGTTTCTCTTTTAGACTGTTCCATCTCTTGTATCCCAGGGTAGCCTTGAACTCCTGATCTTCCTGCTTTCTCCTCCCATGGGCTGGGATTAAAGGTTCGTGTCACCACTGCCTGGCATCTATGGCTAACTAGTGGCTAGCTCTGTCCTTTGATCTCCAGGTAAGCTTTATTTGTCAGAACACAAACAAAATATCACACAATAACTGACCATCTTCTGTAACCAGGCAAGCTTCCAGTGGAGGGATTGGAACACCAAACCAGCCACAAAATTTTAGACCTATAATTTGCCCTGCCTGCAAGATGTGCTGGGGTAAAGGTGGCACAGAAATTGTGGGAGTAACCAATCAATGTCTGGTCCAGCTTAAGACCCATGCCATGAGAGGGAGCCCACCCCCGACACTGCTTGGAGGGTCAGGAACTAGAGACTGGATAACCCAGAGACCTAGGATAAAACCAAAGAGGACTGGAAAAAAGTTAATGAAATGATTCCTAATGAGACTGTGCTATACTTGTAGACAGGAACCTAGCATAATTGTCATCAGAGAGGCTTCATCCAGCAACTGATGGCAGAAGATGCAGAAACCCACAACCAAACATTAGGTGGAGCTCTGGAAATCCTGCAGAAAAGGAGGAGGAAGGACTATCGGAGCTAGAGGTCAAGGACATCACAAGAAAACCCACAGAAACAACTAACCTGGGCTCGTAAGGGACTGCAGAGACTAAACTGACAATCAGAGAGCCTATGTGGGTCTGATCTAGGTCCTTTGCATATATGCTGTTGTTGTGTAGCTTGGTCCTCTTGTGGAACTCCTGACAGTAGGAGCAGGGGCTGTCTCTGACTCCTTTGCCTGCTTTTGGGACCCTTTTCCTCCTACTGTGTTACCTCATTCAACCTCCATATGGGGGTTTGTGCCTAGTCTTATTGCAGCTTGATATGCCATGTTTGGTTGATATCCCTGTGAGGCCTGCCCTTTTCTGAAAAGAAATGAATGAGGAGTGTATCTGGAGCAAAGGGGAGATGCAGAGAGAGACAAGGAGGAGAGGAAGGAGGGGAAACTGTGGACTGGATGTAATATACGAGAGAGAAAAAATAAAACAACAAATTTTAAAAGATTGCTTTGTGTCTCAGATGCAACTTAGACTATCAACAATATTGGCATTATTAAAGACTATGGGAACTTTGGGTGTTGGGTTGCATGCATTTTACAATATGGATTGTCCACGAGCCTATGGGGACAAAGGGCCAAAGATCCATAAAGCTTAAAAGTAATATATTTGGGCATCAAGTTGGGGTGAAGCTGTGATTGTCAACAAATCTCTAGGCATATCTATCAGAAATTATCTAGGTTCATTGACATGGGAAGACACACCCTAAATGTGGGTTGCATGATTCCGTGGGATGGGGTCCCAGACTGAAGGGAAAGGAGGAACTAAACTAAGTACTGGCACTTGCCTCCTTCTGGTTTCTGGTTGTGGATATGATCAGATGTCTCAAGCTCTGGTCGTTATGGCTTCTCCACCTTTATGTATTTTACCCTTAAACTGTAAGCTAAACCAAACACTTCCTTCCTTTAGCGACTTCTGGCAGGTATATCGTCAGAGCCACAGGACAACTAACAGATTAGATGTGGCCTTGGGCCTCCTAGCCTCCAGAAACATAAGACAAATTTAGGGCTGAGTATATCAGAGATAGAGCCTAGAGTTTCTTCATATGCTAGGCAAGTGCTCCAAGACTTAACTACATCACCAAACCTTTCCTTGTGTTTTTAGATAGTTTCTCCTAAGTTCTCTATTTGTACTTGAACTTGCTTTGTAAGTGAGGGTGCCTTTGAACTTGTGATCTCCCTGATTCAGCCTGCTGAGTACTTGGTTTCAGGGTTGAGCCACCAGGCATGGTGTCAAATTAAATTTTGTCTTTTATGAACAACTCAATCTGTTATGTTGAGTGACAGCAAGGAAAAATGGAACAAGACAGCTCCCTGATAAATTACTCCATGCCTCTTGATTGTCCCCATTTCTGCCCCAAGACTTTCAAGGGGAGACTGCTGGGAGAAATGCCAGGAGCTGAAAGGAATTTACTATGTATATAAAATAGTACATGGTATAAATCTCCCACTGTATCTCTCAGTTGTTCATTTTAGGTTTTCTAAAATGAGGTAATTTATTTTGTTGAAAATCCAATAAATGAGCAAGAAATGGTTATTTTACCCTTATTACCTCTCCCTGGAAATTCAAGAGCCATCCTCACATGCTCTATGGCCTTGACCTATGGTGGTTCACAAGTGGAGAAGTGTGTTGCCTTCTCCCTGTCCAGATGGCAGCCTCCTTGAGAACAGAATTGGTTTCTCCTAGGAGTCTGCTGTGAGCATGTACCAACAAATGTATACTGGATGTGGTATCAGGCTGCCTTTCCCTATCCCTCTCTCTTTATTCTCTTTCTCTCCTTTATTCCTCCTTCTCTTCCTCCCTCCTTCCCTTGCTCTTCCTCCTTCTTTTCTGTTGTGGTAGTCATGATTGAATCTAAGCCTGTATATATGCTAGGGAAGCTCTTTACCACCAAACAGTATCCCCAGGCCTTTATTTATTGTAAATTTTGAGACAAGGTCTTATTAGGTTACAAAGCTCATAACATCTGCTTGAGAAACTGTAATAAACCAAGATCTATGGAAGTGGCGCAGGAAGGGAAGATATTTCTATTTCAAGCTCTGGGAATGATTAGATGTGAATATAAATCTCCTTTAGGGATGTCCTTTCTCCATGGTGATGATTTCATTCAGTATAAAAACACCTTGAACATTTGCAAAACTCCTTATCTTGATTGTTGTAAGTCCACTTTGAGTGTGGATGAAAGTTCTGACCCATGTATCACCTGAAAGTTCACACTATCATTGCTTGGGTTCATCCCAGTGATACTCTGGGTGTCTGCAGAGGGCAATGGATATGTCTACATTGAGTCAGCACCTAAAGCATTCTTCATGAACATCTCAGATCTCATTTTGCTGAAGCTAATTACCCATATGCCTCTCACAGCCCTTCAGATTCAAGGATCCAGTGTCAAAAGGCAAGTACATCAATAAATGCTGGGCTGAACACTCTGTCTGTGATCTTATACTTTCTTTACTTTCAGATGACTGTACCTGACATTGCTTCTACTTTACAGGCATAAAGAATTGGTACTTGTGATAGTTTTCTCAGCTCCACAGAATTTGAAAGATCACATACTCTACCGTATTCATTCAGCAAATGGGATCCTCAAAGTTCTCAAAACAAAAACAAAAACAAACACAAAACCCCACCCTTTCCCAGTGGTACTCTACTTCTGTCAATGGAGTCTGAATTCACATTGGCAACCAAAACATACCTCTATCTTACATTGAATTAGAGGTCCCTCAAAGACCTTTGGGCATTTCAATATTCTCTCATGTGCATCTTGGCCATGGTACATAACTCACCTTTGTATAGTTTATTAAAAGAAAACAAAACAAAGCAAGACAAAAATCACCACCACCAACAACAACACCAGCACCACCACCACCACCAACAACAACAACACCAACAACACCACCACCAACACCACCACCACCAACAACAACAACAAAAATTGAACAGAGACGTAGAAACAGTCACCTAGTTATTCTGAGCCCACTGATTTGCTTAAGGTGTTTTGAATATTAGATTTTTCATACACCGTTTAAATTCTTTTGGGGTGTGTGTGTGTGTGTGTGT
>CABHPQ010131420.1:2463-17649 GCA_902168405.1 Peromyscus aztecus | reverse complement strand
TGTTCTTCCATAACAGCATAGCTTGCTTATCTTTTTGGAGCTGGCCCTGCCTGGAACAGATCTCTGTACTTCAGAGGCTTACAAGAGAAGAGAAACTGGAGAAGAGTGGCCAACTTTAGATGAGTTTTCCAAAACAACTTGTTTTCTTTTCATGAAACTTTAAAGGAAAAAGATTAAGTTTGGAAAAGATAAGAAAATAGGTCTTTTTTTTTTTTAAACAAAATGCAAAGTTTTAGACGTACAGGGACTAATGATAAACTAGCAGATGTATCAAATAATTTTCTGAAAATGTTTCTTCACTACAACATCCATTCTAGAAAGCATTTCTGTATACAACTACAATTCTGCCACATGCGTGTATTTCATATTTTTCATATTCTGGGTGTGGTGGTGCCCATCTGAAATGTTTGCACTTGGTAGATTGAAGGTGGTAGGGTCATCCATCCAGGTCAGTGGGGCTACAAAGTGAGACTTTGTCTTTAAAAAAAAAATCTTTCGTAGATGAAGAATTTTAGGTTCACTGTATCTGGCCCTATAACCTGAGCCAGACCAAGGAAGGCCAAGGTTGATCTAGAGCAGTGGTTCTCAACCTTCTTCATGCTGTGACCCCCCAGTCATAAAACTATTTCATTGCACGCCATAACTGTAATTTTGCTACTCTTATGAATTGTAAATATCTGTGTTTTCTGACCCCTTAGGAGACCCCTGTGAAAGGGTCATTCAACCCCCAAAGGGTTGTGACCCACAGGCTGAAAATCACTGTTCTACTGTCTTTCTAATTTCAAGTAGTTCAAAATCAAATATTTAAGGTGAGCTATATCTTCTGAATCTATGGGACAGCATCGACCAGTCATTTTAAAAATGGTACTTACCGTGGTTCTCAGGCTGCACCCCCCATCATATTCTGCTCTCTGAACTGTAGACAGTTTCCTTCTTTGACAACTTGTCTATAAAAGTTCAGTCTCCTTCATTATTGCTGAGCTTGGGGAGTTCTTTCTGCATTTGGACACAAGCACATTTTCATCTTGGGATTATTTATTTATAGTTTTTTTGATCTTTTTCTTGGTGTTCTTAGAAGAACAGAAATATTAAAGTCCATTTGGTGAATGTTCTATCTTACCACGTGTTTGAAATCTTTGCTTTCGAGGTCTCAAAGATTTTGATTTCTAGTAGTTTTCTGTTTGTTTGTTTTGCTCTTGTTTTTGACAGGATCTCACTCGGTAGCCCAGGCTATCCTAGAACCCTAGATCCTCAGGCCTCGGCTTCCCCAGTAGTGTTTGTAGTTGTCAGTATGCAAGGCTTGCCCATTTTTCTGGACTTTCTCGTAGGCAACTTACGTTTTGGGGGCTGTTTTAAATGGTATTGTTTTCAAATTCTGTTTTCTGGTTGCTCACTGTCAACACAGATATACAACTGCTTTTTACTTATTGCTAGTGTATCTTTGCATTTTGCTAAACTCGATTTTTTTAGTTTTTTTTTAATTTTTTTTATTTTTTACTTGGTTTTGTTTTAGAGGAGTTTTCTACACCTGGGTCATGATACCCACATAAAGGAAGACAGTTCGCCTTTTTATTTGCAATGTGGGTATCTTTTCTTTTTCTTGCCTAATTGCATGGTTAGAATTTTTAGTACATCTTGAGTGCAAGCGGTGAGGGCAGACATTTTATCTTTCCGTCATTAGATACAACATGGCCATTTTTCCCAGACGCTGCGACTCACTCACAGATCCAGGTTGGAACACTTCCATTTTTAATTGACCCAAGAGTCATTTTTATAGGTCTTGCATTTTGTTAAGTACCTTTCTGGGGCACTTAGTTCAAAAATCTTGATTTAAAAAATGTTTTTTTTAACTTACTAATATAATGAATCACATTATTTAAATCACCTTTGTCTCAGAATTGCCCACATTTGGCTATGATGAGTTGTTTTGTTACAGTTGTTAGTTTTGACTTGCTCAAATCTTATGTGGAGTGTTTTCTTCTTCATGCATGGGGAGCAGGGGCTTGGGGTTTTCTTTCCTTGTAATGCCCCTTGTTTTGGAATTTGAGTAATGCTGGCTCATAGAACAAGAGTTTCCCACTCTTGGCCTTTCTGTAAGTATGTGAGGAATTGGCATTGTTTCTCCCTTAAATGTTTGTTGGAATCCTCTAACAAAGCCATCTGGATCTGGAATTTTCTGTGAAGAAAGGATGTTATATACAAATACAAATTCTTTCATTAGATGAAGGCTTTTCAGATTACCCATTTCTCCCACTTCTGCTAGGTTTGAGCTTTATCATTTATGCCTACATTATTGGTCTTCCTGCCATAAAGTTGTCTGTAATATTTTTGTACTTTAATTTAAAAACCTGTTAAATCTATGGATTAGGTTCTATTGCCCTGTAACACAATGAGGTGACTATCTGCGTCTAAGCTAGAAGATGAGATGGTGAATGCTCCCGACACAAAAATACAAATGTTCGCTCTGGTCCATATGATAGCTACTCTGATGTGATCAATGAACATTGACTGTATCCACCAAAGACTGTGCTCTGTGCTATAGCTAAGCCTGTATAGTCCCAGGTAGTCGGAAGGCTGAGGCAGGAGGATCACTTGAGTACAGTGGTATGAAAGCAGCTTGGGAAAATAGTAAGACCTTCCCTCAAAACAAACAACAAGCAAACAAACAAACTGTAGCCCTAGAAGTCTGTACCATGACTCTGTAGACTACAATGTTAAAGTGATGGGAAAACTTCTCGTAAAACCCCAGAAGAGAATGCTTATCTCCCTTACAGGCCTTCCTGCCATGACCACCCTTCATTATTACTCGTTTTTAATGATCAAGCAGCCCTTCAGATGTTTAAGTCAGAAAAACAATTTCTGTTTCACCTCATAGTGGCCCTGTGTGCCTCTGTGTAGTCACATTTTTCTTCTCCTTGAAGAATTTCCATTACTATTTTTATAGGAAGAATCTGTTGCTGTGTGTACTCTTTTATCTGTTTTATATTTTAATAAAAATGTGCATTTCCCTTGTCATTTTTTTTTAAAGCTATCTCACTGTGTAAATACTTCTGGGTTGATCTTTATGTTTCTTTAAATGCTTAAGAAAAGCCGTCCATTGTTTTTGGGATGCCACTGTTTGTGAACAGAAGACCGCTGGCATCCTTTTCTCCGTTTCCCTGTACAGATGTTTGTGTGCTTTTCGTCGATGGCGTGGCTTGTTCGCCACTGGACCAAACAGTGTGGTGGCCGGTTGTGGTTTGTCTTGTGTGGCACGGCTCCCGTCTCCCTTCCTTCTCCAGCTGCCTCCCTCGATTCTCTGAGAGGGTGTGGCCCTCTGTCTCAGGCTGACCTCAAATCGCCGTTCTTCTGCCTCTGCCTCCCTCCACTGTGCGAGGGTGGCAAGTGTGGACCATCACACGTTTTTTCGTGTTTCTTGAGTGTTGGTATATTGGACTTCTGGGTCTGTGGCTTTGGTTTGTATGGGATTTCAACTTTTTGTTTGGATATTTATGATGTCATTCTTCCTTCTAGCTTCTTAAGCTATGGATAAAGTTATAACTGATTTTAGTGTTCCTGTCTATTCTGAAATCTGTGACATTTTTAGGGTCTATTTGAATTGCATTTTCTCCTCCCTGTGACTCATATTAGCCTGCTTCTTTACATGCCTGGCAATTTTCTAAGTGAAATATGTCTTGTTTGGGGCTGGGTATTTTTTTATTTTTCTGTAAGTGTGTTTGAATTTCATTGTGACACTTGGAAATGGTTGGGTTCTTTTATGGCTCAGAGCAAAACTGACCTGTTGGATAGAAGCAGCGTTTAGACTAATTAGCTTTCCTCACCATTGGCATAGCCCTCTTGAGCACTGTTCCAGGCAAGGTCCCATGAATCCTGGTCTTTTCTACTGATAAGTGGCAAGACTGTTCTCAGCTGAAGACTCCAGGTGGGGGTGACCCTCTGAAGATCTCCAGAGATGGGCTGGGGGTCTCTGCTCACCAACTCCTTGGTGTGAGCACTTAGTACTCTCCTGACATCTAGTTCCATAATAAATTCAAGCCGAGCAGCAGGCTTAGCTGGGGTCCCTGCTCCTGTACCATGAGCTGGCAGCTTTCTCTCCACACTGAGCTGAGGTCATTGCAGGGCTCTCTTGTGTTTCCTGTCTCTGAGAGCTTACTGTTTTTAGTTTCCTGACATTCAGTAGCTTAAGAATCACTTTATGAGTTTGTGGTGTGGTGGTGGTGGTGATGTGTGTGTATATGAGTGTTCGTGAGTGTGTGTGAGTGTTTGTGTGTGTGTGTGTGTGTGTGTGTGTGTGTGTGTGTGTGTGTGTGTGAGAGAGAGAGAGAGAGAGAGAGAGAGAGAGAGAGAGAGAGAGAGAGAGATATCATCCTGACACTCCATCTGGGGTAGAAATTAACACATTTGTTAGGCCACCTAGCAACCTGGCATCATCCTGTTGGCCCCAGGGCTTCAGTCTGTTTCTGTCACTGTTTTTTCTGGGTGTTTCTCCCTATGTTGTTTCTATTAATATGTCTTTGGGTTCACTGATCTTTGTTCATTATACCCAGTGAACGTTCTACTTCATTTTTTATTTTTATGTATGGGAACTTCATCTTTTATAACTTCTCATTTGTTCCTTATTATGCTTATGCTGTATTTTCAATCCATAGGTATCTGGGGCGTTTCAACTTAGTTCTTTTAACGCTTCTGCTAACCCCACCATGCCTGTGTCTCTTCTACTGACCGCTTTCCCTTTGGGTGCAGGTTGAGTTTTCTACTTGCTGAATCAGTCTCGTCAGTGGGCTTGGAAACCTAGGAATTTCATGTGTTTGAGGGCTGGGTTTTGTAGTGTTTCCTTAAAGAGTGTACAGCTGCATATTCACAGGCAATTACTTAGGGCTTCTTTTTTTTTTTTTAAGGAGGTGGGTGGGTACATTTTAGAACATACTCTCGCTGGGGCAAATCATAATAACCTACTAATAATATACGTGACCTTCCATGTTCCCACTGTGTGTCCTGGGTATTGGATCCCATCCCTTCACGGCAGTGGGTGTGTTTGGAGCAGAGAGCCACGACCACTGGAGGCTCCCTGTAGTTTTGCTGGCTCTCTGCCATTGCACCCCATCTTACGTGATACGTTTTGAAATGACGGCTTCCTTCATTTGCCCCCTCTAGTCCTTCCCAGCATGTGTTTGAGAGGGTTATCTTGAATCCTGTGTCTCTGCCGTGATTAGAAACACAAGCTCACTTGCACGTTTTTAAACGTACACATGTGCCCACATGACCATCTGCATTTAACTTATTCTGGTTCTGTTTGTCCTTTAAGATGACAGAGCAGGGTGCCCGGACCTTTTCGCTCACAGATGTGTCTGCAGCACCTTAGGCAGGGTCCGATGTCTGGAAACTTGCACCTAGGATTCATAAGCATTCGTAAGCACCCAAGAAATATTTGTTAAGTTAGCCATCAGCACCATATTGTAGTCAGTAATCTCTTCTGGAACATTTCATCTTCTCTTTGTATCTGGTCTCACAAGTCACCCGCAGATTAAATCCTTTGCTACAGAGACTTGGCAGAAATTTTTTTTTCTCTTTTCTCCTATTAAGCCGGAGTCTGGCTTGCTTGCTGGGAAAGTTGGAGCCACATAGAAAGAATGGCTCAGCCTGGATCTTTGCATATATTTTAAAGAATTCACATATTTTTCTGTGTCTTTCATGAAATATTATTAAATTCATTGATAGAAATGTCTTCAAATTCCCATCCATGGAACTGCAGAAATGACTCAGTGGTTAAGAGTGTTTGTTCTTGCAGAGAACACTGGTTTAGTTTCCACTACCTAGATGGTAGCTCTTAACCACCCCTAACTGCAGTCCCAGGGGATCTGACTCCCTCTGTGACCTCCACAGGCACCAAGAATGCATGTGATACACATACATATTTACATACAGTCAAACCACTCGTGCATATAGAAGAAATAAATCTAAAATTGAAAACAAACATTTCCCCCATGCACTCGCATGTAGAGGAATATGGATGAGTGAGAAGCATTCTTTCCTTTTGTCCAGACCACCCTAAATTCATCTGAAATTACGTCTGAGAGTGGGGGGGGTGGGGAGGATCCCAAGCACTGGAATGTTCTCAGGAACAAAGACAGCCAGGCCCCTCTCTTGGGTGTGGGGTTCAAGAACAATGTGCCATTGTCTTGATGCCTCTTTGCAGCATGGTAGGAGTGACAGTGAGCCTCGGAACCTGAAGCTGGAAAGTGGTTCCTGGTTGTGATGGGGCGACTGATAGAGCCACCGGGCTGCTCTTCTGCTTGTGGGAGGTACCGGCCCGGCACGCAGGTTACAGTGAACTCCACAGGCATCAGAGAGAGAGCCCTGTGCCGGAGGTCCAAGTGTGAGTGAGAGGCAACAGCACTTTCGTTAAGTAAGGGGGATTCAGAAAGCAGCCAGAAGAGTGCTCTCACCCCAGGCAGAACTCTTGTGAGAGGAGACAGATCTGTTTCTCCGGGTGGTGACTCACACGTAGCAGAAGGCACTGGAGTTTCTCTGAGGGGCGAGGAATGTACCAGATGATAAGCAGCCGCTGAGCGGACTGGAAAAGGTAGAGGATGAGTGGCCGCCAAAACACGTGGTCTCTTCCAGTGTTCGGCATTAACTTTCAGTGAGTAGGGCTCAAGGGTTCTGAAAGTTCTCCAGGAAAGCTTGGAGCAAAATATATAAATATACATATAAATATAAATATAAATATAAATATATATATTATGAATCACTCGAGTAGAGTTTTGAGGCAGCCGGATCAAATACAGCATAACAGTTCCAGTCCAGTGACACTGTCCAAGTGTCCACAGCGTCTCAGGACGTCCCTAGATGCTGAGTCTTCCTGCTGCTTCACCCAGGCCCAGCTTCTGCCAGGTGACTCCAAAACATACGCTACTGTAACAGAAGTTCGCTGGCTAACTAGATAAGCCCTTTGAAATGTTGCTGGCATGAACGTTGTTAACAACTGATTTGGGAGAGGAGAGAAGAAGGGACTGAAGGGGAAAGGGAGGAGCCAGCACCGAGCCAGCCCTGCCACTGATGACTGTCACCCAGATGCTCCTCAGAGGGGAAATGGACCTCACTGACCTTCCCTTCCAAAGCTGACTCCCTTTTTCAGTGGACACTTCCCAGGATTTGCTATGTTGATCTCATCCACTACGTGTCCGTGGAGTATGTGAAAATAGGTTTCCAAATACAGGAGAACCCAACTCGAGGGTCCCTGTGTCCCAGGGGTACAAGGGTATATATGAGGCTGCAAACATTTATTTACCCTTTTTCTAGGGTTCTTAACACTGAACATCTATTCTTTTCTATTACATTTGTATGTGTTTTTTAAAGTTACATTTTTTTTGGTATGGGTAATAAGATATTTAAGTTTCATTTTAAATCGTGTGTGTGTGTGTGTGTGTGTGTGTGTGTGTGTGTGTGTGTGTGTGTGTATGTATGCCTGCCCATGTGTGTGCATGACTGTACATGAGTGCAGGTGCCTGTGAAGGCCAGAAGGGGGTGTATGGTCTCCTGGAGTTCGATTTACAGGTGGTTGCTTGTGACCTACCATGACCTAGGTCCTCTGCATCTCTGAAGCCTCTAGGATAATAAAATTTTTGAAATAATTGATGTAAGAGCTAATTTCTCAAAGGATTACTCAAATAGACATAGCTAATATTCACAGCTTTTCCAATGATTATTCGTTTTGAATCAATGAATTAGTATCTCCATTTACTGAACATGAGGAATATAATGATCTCCCCACTCCAAAGCATGTGATGTTAAAAAATTTGCTAGAGACAAACATTTTGCTGGAATTCTGTAATAAAAATGAATGGAAATGTTCAGTCATTGCTATGTTTTATCAAGATGAGTTCTCACTATGGAGTCTAGGCTGCGGTTGAGCATGCCATCTTTCTGCCTCAGCCTCCTGAATGCTTTAATGATAGGCACATGCTGCTCCTCTGGTTTCTGTGAGTCGTTTAGTAGAATTCAGGGTCTGTGTATACCACTGTACAGATTGCTTATTGGCTGAGAGGGCAAAAAGGTCATCTTGTTCCCTTGGCCACACCTTATTTTCCCAAGAAGAAGAGTGGTCTTTAACTACTCCAGGGATCCAGTGCCTTCTTCTAGTCTCCATAAGTGTCTGTGCGTGTGCGCGTACACACACACATACACAATAACTAACTAACTAACTAACTAAACTAAATGTTTAGTTTCACCCACCCTGTTTCAAGAAACCAAACAGCAAAGATGCTGTGTGAGCAAACAAGAGTCCTAGTAAGATTCCCTGTTACAACTCTGGCAGATGTTTTGTTAAGGAAAATATAGGCAAGTTTTGCTTTGAAGACAGCGTTAGAGTGGAAAATGAAAGCAGAAATGTCAAGGCCTGCATTATCTCTGGATCATTCATCACAGTCAAACTATTAAATGGCAGCCATTCTGTTATATAATTGAAAGTAGATGCAATGAAATGTTTAATCATTTATGTTTTTAAAAGCATATGAGCTTAATGGATTGGTCATACAGAGTCCCTTCAGAAGTCATTGATTCTAGTGAAGAACTCTTGGCAGTGGTGAAGAATGATGATGACATGGCTGGAAATCTGTGGACAGGGAGCTGTAGAGGAAGGAAGTTTTCCGGGATGGGTTACTTCTCTCTGAAAGAAAAGGCTTCAACAGAGATGGCAGGGAAGAAATGGCTCTCTATGCTCCATGTGTGACCTATCGATCAGGATTTACAGTTTCCTGTCTGCTGTCAGGAATTAGATGATACTAAACCACCAAAGCTGTCCATCCTGGTGTGTGGAGGAGCCTTGGGGAGTCTGGAGACAAGAGTCCCCAGTGTGCTCAGTGTCAGCTAGCATTAAATCATTTACGCCACTGTCTTCTGGTGAACCTCAGAGCTCCTCCTTTACAAAATGCACATCAGCCATGGTGGTTGGGTGTGCTGCTGGCCTGTGGCTTTCTTTGTCTTGCCCCAAGAGGCATTATGAGAACTGATTATGAGAAATGCTCCCATGGTTTGCTGTAGAAATATGTGAGATTCATCAGTGCTCATCAATATTTTGAATGAACTGGAGAAGGTGGGAGGGGGGTGGATTCCACAGGCCCTCAGTTATATTGCTGCCATCGTTAACATCAGAGTGTTCACATCATGAATGTTTGCAGGGAATAGCACCCACCTGTTCCTTTTAGATCAGGTATACAGACATGGTTTTTAAATGTTTTAGTGTTATCTCTGTTTTACAGATAACTTACTTGTCTGGGGGCTACTCTGCCCTAGTATTCAATTACTTTCATAATGTCAGAGACAAAGTTGGTTTTTCTTTAATAAAAATCTTAATAGTTTAAAAATAATTTTAAGTAATTATTTAAAACTTTGTTTAGAATTGTATTTATCTTATACAACCCTGTGTAGTTACTTCTCTGTGGCTGTGATTAGACACTGTGACAAAAGCAGCTTAGGGAAGAAAGGGTTGTTTTGGTTCACAGCTCCAGAGGAAATATAGTTCATCATGGCAGGGAAGGCACAGGTGTGTGAAGGTGCAGATGTGGGAAGGTGCAAATGTGGGAAGGCGCAGATGTGGGAAGGTGCAGGTGTGGGAAGGTTTAGGTGTGGGAAGGCGCAGGTGTGGGAAGGTGCAGGTGTGGGGAGGCACAGATGTGTGAAGGTGCCGGTGTATGAAGGCACAGGTGTGGGGAGGCGCAGGTGTGTGAAAGTGCAGGTGTGGGGAGGCACAGGTGTGGGGAGGCACAGGTGTGTGAAGGCGCAGGTGTGGGGAGGCACAGGTGTGTGAAGGTGCAGGTGTGGGGAGGCGCAGGTGTATGAAGGCACAGGTGTGGGAAGGCACAGGTGTGTGAAGGCGCCTGTGTATGAAGGCACAGATGTGGAGAGGCACAGGTGTGTGAAGGCACAGTTGTGGGTAGGTGCAGGTGTGGGGAGGCACAGGTGTGTGAAGGTGTAGGTGTGTGAAGGCGCCAGTGTATGAAGGCGCAGGTGTGGGGAGGCGCAGGTGTGTGAAGGCGCAGGTGTGTGAAGGCGCAGGTGAGTGAAGGCGCAGGTGTGGAGCAGACTGATCTCGTCATTTCATATGAACACAGAAAGCAGAGAGAGGGAACAAAAAGCAGGGTGAGGCTATAGAACCTCAGTCAGCCTCCAGTGACTATTTCCTTCTCTAACAAGGCTCCACCTTCTAAAGGTTCCCCAACTTCCCAAACAGCACCACCATTTGGGGACCAAGTGTTCAAACACCTGAGCCTATGTGGGACATTGCTCATTCAACCACCATGAGGTTGGAGTATATAGCTCTGATGTCTTCTTATTACATATTTTGATGAAGGACATAACTCTCATCACTTTGTGCTAAAAAAATAACTTTATTTTGTCATGTGTTTTTTCAGAAACATATTAAGGGAACAAAGGAGACCATCCCTAATGTGCAGATGTCAAACTGTAATGCTTTTGGAAAATGAATGATGACTGTGAATACAGGCCGCTCAAGAGACAGGCCACCAGGGGAAACAGTAGAACCATCAGGACACCACTGTGTGGTGTCATTTCTCAAAACATAACCCTGCAACCTTGAACTCACGTCTTACACGCCAAGGGCTTATTTTCCCTTGTCTATAAGGCATATGAAAACATCTCGAGCTTCCTTTCTTCTGTCTAGTTCTAGGATCACGGTTTCATCAGAAATCCTGCCTGTGGTGTTCCAGTTTCAGGCTGTTCGGGTGTCAGGGATCAGCCATCTCCAAATTGGCCAGTGAAAAGAAATGGAACACAGAGGTGGCCATTACCTCAGGGAACAGACCAGAAATAAAACCATCATGGAGTGAGTCTGTGTATAGGACGCTCTGGAAGAGGGACGTCAAGAAAGGCTGATGTTGCCATCCTAACGGCCAGTTCGCTGGTGCCGGCCGGGGAGAAATGTGCTCTTGTAAATCCCCTAGTTTGAAACTGAGTTGATGGGAGTTTCTGGGAGGAGGACGACCATTCCCACCTGGGAAAGTTTGTCTAGATGGACACAGAGTTTAGTTATCCCATCTGTACAAGAGCGCCCATGTAGAAGGTGGGCCAAAAACCAGCATGATGATTCTGGTGAGCTTGTTTGGGATGCCGCCCTGTCGTGACTGAGTTTCTAGAGCTGAAGTGGGGCAACAGACACCCAGAAAGGGGGAAACAAGGGTAAACTGAGCATGTTTTCCACAGTTCATTGAGCATCAGTGGTGGCGATAATGGTTGTAAGTATGGACCACACTTGTACTGAAAGTGACTGCATCTCTTTGAAAACATCATAGTACCTCACAGACAGACAGACAGACAGACAGCTTGAAGGTTGAGGTAAACCCTTCCATGGTGGCAGAATGACTTCAGAAGCACCAGAGCCCACAGAAAGCACATTATAAAAATACACACTGTGGTTTGGTTTAAGCCATAGAGAAAGCATGTAACTTACAGTGCATACGGATCATCTAGTCCAGTGGTTCTCAACTTTCCAATGCTTTGATCCTTTAATGCAGTTCCTCACGTTGTGGTGACCCTCAACCATAAAATTATTTTGTTGCTACTTCATAATTGTAATTTTACTGCTGTTATGAATCATAATGTAAATATCTTACATGCAGGATATCTGAGATTGTGATCCCCAAAGGGGTCACAACCCAAAGTTTGAGAACCACTGGTCTAGAAGGACCAAGTTTGGTTCCCAGCACTCACGAGGGCCACGTGTAGTGCCATCTCCACAGGATCAACACACTCTTTTGGCTTTCATCCACATCTGCACACATGTGGCAGGTAAATGCACACACACACAC
The DNA here is from genome assembly GCA_902168405.1 of Peromyscus aztecus. Lineage (NCBI taxonomy): Eukaryota > Metazoa > Chordata > Mammalia > Rodentia > Cricetidae > Peromyscus > Peromyscus aztecus. The sequence continues at coordinate 5,824 of CABHPQ010131420.1, read as the reverse complement.
ACACACACACACACACATACACAGACACACACACACACACACTCAAACCTAAAAATTGTAAAAATAAATGTTTGCAGTAACAGGTGATCTTTTAAAAAGTATTTATCTAGATTACAAAGTGCAATATAATTTCAGAAGCAGAAAACATAGATGACCAAGACTCAGGTACCATTGAAAGTGAGGAATGAATTAAAGGGTGAGAGAACTCTTTCTTATGCCCACATTCTGTTTTATAGGTTCTTCTCCAGCATCTCCTAGTTGGATTAAAAAAAAAAAAAGTAGCCTTGGAGAAAATGAACTGGTATCACCAAAATGATTCTCTATACATAGCTTTAATTTATCTTAGAGGATAACGTGATAAGAGTCACTTGTGAGATTGACTGAGCCTCACCAAATATAGACATCAAGCTTGTAAATTGCATGTTAGTTTGAACGTAGGCAGAACGTAAAGGGTTCACATTTGATGATTTACTTCTCCTGTGGCGCAGGCATCTTATCCTGCCATGGTTTAAATGAATTAACCAAACAGGGAGGAGAACCATTGGCCATCTGTGCCCACTGCCCTTTGCTGAGAGCAGCCAAGCCATAGCTTGTTGTAGAAATGGCCTGCTTGCCTGCCTGCCTGTGTGCCTGCGTGCCTGCCTCCCTCCCTCCCTCCCTCCCTCCCTTCCTTTCTTCCTTCCCTCCTCCTTTTTCCCCTCTTCCTTTTTAGTGTTAACTTTCTCCTTTTCTCTCTCCTTGTTTTCAAAGCTACCTGAAATCTCAAAGCATTCTTAATTATCCAAGTTCAAGGGAATTAAAGCAGAGGCAACTTTTTGATTGTATTGAGTGCGGTGTTGGTGAAGTTGAATCTTTACTCTGTATTCCCTCAGCATCTTTGTAACCAGTACCAGCCATTCCCCCACCTTTGGGCCAAACTAAGAGTGTTTTAAGAAACACATCCTAGTTGATGCACAGCTTGTGCTGACCAAAGCCTTTGTTCTTACTCTATGGAGGCACGGAAGCATGCCCACATGGCAGTACTATTTTTCACTTTGAATACAGTGTTCCATATATCACAGGAGAAAGTCAATATTTTGTTACAAATGCCTTTTCTTTTGGATGATCTTACCCAACAGTGGGCTAATATGAGCATTCTGGCCCTGTTTGAGATAATCTGGGCTTCTAAAAGATGCTATTGAAAAGTGTGTGTGTGTGTGTGTGTGTGTGTGTGTGTGTGTGTGTGTGTGTATGTATGAATGAATATAACTCCACTGTGAGCTGAGGAACATATTTGTACATTGTACAAAGGGGAGATGTATGGTTCTGGTTCCACATCTTTTGAAAACTTGGGAGTTGCTTTGTCTGAGGGCAAGGTGGAGCAGGTGGTTCCTATCCACTTAGAGATGAGCTGTGACTCAGGGCTCTGGGTCTGGACAAGCCCAGACCAAAGTAAGGCCAGCAGCTAGGTAGCCCTTCCATCTGGGAACACTGCTAGAATCTTCTTTGCTTAGAAGCTCGGCTATTATTACCTGGGCATTCCCTTAGTGGGGTGGAGTGAATCACATCTTGCCCTACCTCAAATGGCTTAGTCAAGTATACTTTCCAATTACAGAAGTTGGAGAAATTTTGGCTACAAATAACAATAACAAAAATAAAGTTGATTTTAAAAATAAGTGGGTCTTTCCCTCCCCATCACATTTCTGGAAGTCCACGGATCGGCAACAACTGGTGTTGCTCCCGAGGCTCAGTGTCAGTCACTAAAATGTCTATGCTGTCTCTCATAGTGCTACTGAGACAGCTGCTAAAGCACTGGTCTTCTTGTCCACATCCAGAGAAGGATGAGGGCAGCAGAGAAAGGGGTAGCCCTGTGTCAGAATAACAGCACATTTCAGTTAGTCCCAGGAGAGGACTATTCTTATGTGATTTGGGCCAGAATTGAGGCAGAGGGCCAGGTCTACAATAAGAAAATTGGGGAACAAACTCAGGTTTGGGAAGCTTTGACAAATGCAGTCTGGGTAGTTCAAGTTTGAGAAGCTTTGACAAAGGCATTCCTAGTGATCTGTTAGAGCATGATGACATTTCAGCACTAGCTGTAGCCTGCCCTCAAACCTACCTCCATGCAGGTTAGCAAATTAGTACATTATGATAATTGCTATCACGTAGGCTCACTGTTTGCCAGGCATTTCACCTAATCTTTACCCTAACTTGACTTAATCCTTACAACAACACCACAGAGACTGTGTGGTTGATGTCCCTGTTTTACAGATTGGGAAAGGAAGGGTACGGTGGTCCCAAATTGGTTACAGGGCCAGGAGGCCATAGAGCCAGCATTTGAAGCTGGGCCAGCTGGTTTTAGAGTCCTCCTCTAAGTCACTGTATGGCATTCATCCTTTGACACAAAAATATGTATTGTCACATGTGGCTATACAGCGATCTCAAGGGACTTCTGGAGTTAAGAAAGTTTGCTTTGAGGGAGATCAAAGGTCTGGGCTGATACCCCAGCTCCATCATCACTACTTATCTACTCTTCCAGTATTTCTGAGTCTCTACAATGTGCCAGACACTGGAGGTAACACAGGCATGCCTCTTCAGGGCAGTGTTTCAGGTGGAAAGGAGCTAAGAGAGCATGTGTCCTCTGGGAAGAGAAAGCATGGCTTTCCAGAGAAGGTAAGAAACATGAGCATGTCTGGTGTCAGTGCCGGACAGGAGTGATGGGAGATGGGTCTTGAAACTGAGGAAAGATCTTACTGGCCTTGAAGTCTAGAGAAGAATTCATATTCATTATAATAACGACAGCAGACATTTCTGTGTCACACGTGGCTCTGTGTGACACCCTCATTGAGCAGTGAGATGTGTAATCCTGGCACTGACGGCTTCGGGAGGCTGACATAAAGATCAAATGAGGTTGTGTGTGAGAGCAAATCATCACGTGGAAAGATCTGCTAAAAAATGAGAGAACATAAAGGCTCACAAAATATTATATAGCAAAAATATTTTATCAAGTCTTTATTTTTATTTTTTTTTACACTTTGCTCTCCAAGTGAATTTGGAGTTGGTTAAAGCAATGCACAGCATGCACAGAAAAATACAACCTGTATGTGTGTTCATGTATGCACGGGTACACATGTGTGTAGGTGTTTGCGTGCATATGTGTGCTTTGTCTGGTGGTTCGAGGACAACCTTGGCCGTGACATCCCTCAGATGCCATCCACCTGTCCACCCTTTTTTCTTTGTTAGAGACTGGAATCTTCTTACCGGCTTAGAACTCATCAAATGGGTTAGGCTGCCTGGCCAATGAGCCTTGGAATCTGCCTGTGGCTGCCTCCCAGCACGGGGGTGACTGGTGTGGACCTCTGCAGCCCCAGAATCTGCCTGTGGC
>CABHPQ010131418.1:0-38894 GCA_902168405.1 Peromyscus aztecus | reverse complement strand
CTCCCAAACAGATCAAGCTAATCAACCGTCTCACTTATCCAGAGGGCCTGGTCCAGTTCCATGGGGGCTCCTCAGCTATTGGTTCACAGTTCATGTACTTCTACTAGTTTGGCTATTTGTTCCTGTGCTTTTTCCAATCATGGTCTCGATATCTCTTGTTCATATAATCCCTTCTCTCTCTTGCCAATTGGACTCCTCTAGCTCCACCTGGGGCTTGGACGTGGATTTCTGCATTTGCTTCCACCAGTCACTGGATGAGAGTTCTATCATGACAGTTAGGGTGTTGGGCCATCTGACCACCAGAGTAGGTCAGTTCGGGCACTCTCTCAACCATTGCCACTGGTCTATAGTGGAGGTATCTTTGTGGATTTCTGGGGCCCTCTCTGGCACTCTGCTTCTTCCTGATGAGTTCTACTCCATATTAAAAGAAAATTATTTTCAATTTTTTGAAAGTCAACTAAAAAATAAGATATGCAGAAATATGTATGTACAGCAATTTTATGACATAAATAACTTCAAATTCAAACTAAAAAGACACTACCAGAAAAGAAATATTCTGTGTCATAATTATGGTTCATACAGTTCTAACAATCTTGAATAAAAATGAGCCATAAAAAATCCAACACATTATAAGGATCAAATATCCATGATTCACTGAAATACATCCTTGTCATCATAGCATGCAGTTGTATGTCAGTGAATCGAAAGCGATTAACAGAGACTCAGCATAGCCACTCAAACAGGGAGTCCCAGCACTGGAGAGGAAGAAGTCAAGAAGATCTTGAGATCAAGCAAAGTCAGAGCAATATAGCAAGAATCTGCCTCAGAACTTCCAACGAATAAATAAAATGAAGAATACAGATTGTATGCTTATTTCAATAGATAGAAACAATTTAGACAAATTAGTAAGCTTTAATAATGGAAGACTGAGACAAACTAGGATTAGAGAGAAATCATTTGGATAGAAACTTATGTGAAAAGCTACTAGCACTCAATGACGAAAGCATTAAGGCTCACCATTTCTATTTCATAGCACCAAAGTTCTATCCAGTACATTGCAAAAGAAAAAAATGAAGTAAAACAGGATATCCAAAGACAAATTAGTTGTTTGGAAAATGATCTTAATCTTGATAAGCCTGAATTACGTACAGAATATTATTAGAACTAATAAATTAAATTAAGTTATAGGATCAAAATCCTAATATATGAAATAAATTTTAATTCTAAACAATATAATATCAAAAATAAATTAAAAAAAGAATAGCACTTATAACAGAAAAAAATAGGAGTTAGATTAAGAATATATTGCCTGAAACTTTTGATGAAAAACAAAGGAAAAGACAAGATGAAGAATAAATTACATTAAGCAATTAAAAATATTTTGCACTGGAAATTAATAGTTGAAAAACAAAGAAGAGAAAAAATGCAAAGATATTCATGGTGGTGGGTTAGAAGACTTATGACTGCTAAATGTGCACATTGCCAAGGACTATATTCATATTTAGTGCAAATCCTACTCAAATGGATTTTATGGAAATAGAAATTAAAAACCACATAAAATTCACATGTAACCACAACAGACCTCAGACATCCAAAACAATTTTAAGAATAATAAACAAAATTGGGACTGTCATAATTCTTCATTTTAAAACATATTCCCAAACTACTAGAGCAGCCTGAACTTGGCATACAGAACAACATACATGCCACGGACACAGAAGAGAGTGCTCAGAAATCAGTTCAGGAATATATAATTAACTGCAACCAGGTAAGACTGCCAAGAATGCACAGTGAGGAATGGATTATCAAATGGCATTGAGAAAGCCCGGTGTGAGCATATAAAACAGACACATTCAACCATTGTCTTGTGCTGTGCTTTTAATTCAACTGAAACTGAAGACTGAAGCTGAAGACCCAAACCTGAAAATCCCCTAAAAAGAATCATAAAATCCTTTATGGCATCGGCCTTGGAAATGATTTCTTGGATATGACACAAAACTCACAGGAAACAAACACAAAAATAAGTGAGAGTATATCATAGATTGTTCACAGCAAAGGTAGCAACTGACAGGCATAACAGCCTGTGGAGCAAGAAAAAAAAAATATTTGTAGATCATCCTCTTCTGTGGTGTTAAATTCTTATAAATGTATAGGTATGTTGTTATGTATATTCTATCACTTGATTTTATTGTTGCTAATGATAATGCAAAGTAAAAAACAGAGGGGAAATTGGAATTATTTTTCCTCAACAAATCATGCAAATGGACCACAGATTCAAAGAAGTGTGTCTACAGTTAATAATACTGAATTTTGTAATTATATTTCCTATTTGATGGTTACTAGAATGTGAAAGACTATTCTTGAAATAGAAAGCATTCAATATTTTTGTAAACATGGTTTTATTTTTTAAATTAAAATATAGTTCCATCATTTCTCTCTCTCCTTTCCCCCCTTCAACCTTCCCACACATCCCATACTTTGGCATCTTTTTCTTTAATAGTTGTTACACGTGCGTATATAAACACACATGCACATAAATACACATGTATTTATATGCTTATATATTCCAAAATATATAAATACAACACATTCAGTCTGTATACTGTTACTTATATTTATTTGATTTCAGATATGACCACTCACTCAGTATTAGATAGCTATTTAGGGGTTCTTCCCTGGGCAAGACTGCTTCTACTCTCAGCATTCTGTAGTTGTTTGTAGCTCTTAATGTAGTGTTGAAATTTGATGACCTACCCTCCATTCCATGTAGGCATCTTTATTTGGGTCATCCTTGTCCAGGTCTTATTTAGGCTATCATATTTGTAAGACTTTGTGACTGTAGCCTTTCTGATTTTTCTGGGATGTGAAATCTCACAGCAAACTACTTATTCCACTGGCTGTTACCATCTCTCTACCTCCTTTTCCACTATGATTTCTGAACGTGTGTTTGGAGGTTGTTTTGTAGATGTATCAATATGCATTGGGAATTGGTGTCATCTCTCTACATTTTGAATGGTTATAGTTTTCTGCAATTGTCTTGGTTCTGTTACAAGGAGATGATTCTTTGATGATGGGTTAGACTGATCTGCAGTTATGTGGCTAAATACTGGCATGACACAATAGACCCGATGATGCTCTGTTGGCAGGTACACCTTGATGGTAACCACTGGCTATCTAATTGAACTAAGGCCTGTTCAACAAGAAAGAAAACACTCCTGATACTGGAAACCTAGCCAGCTACTAGGAGCGATTGAAATCTTTGCTGTTGGAGGAAAAGCAACAACTAACCCTTTACTAGACTACCATAATTCCTAACCACATTCTAGATATTTATCCATTCTATCTTTTTAAATCTCTGTGTCTGAAAGACTGCTTGAGAGTAGGAAGTATCTGAAAACACTTTTGTTGAATTTATGAAATTAAACTCAATTTCTATATTATAAGGATATTAGAACTAAACAAACAAACCAACACAAGCAACTCCAAGTTCTATAAAACTTTAAAATAAAACAAATATTAGAACGTACATGATCAGAGCAGCATTGCACAGTAAATTCCTGCTAGAGACCTTTGTATCTTACTGGGAAGCTGGTTAAGATTCAAGACTGCTCCTTAAAAGTCAGGAAGAAAACAACACAAAAATTCAATGAACTTCCTAAGATTGACTAAATGTGCTAGTTTCCTCTCTGTCTAAGGTTATATAAGTAGTCAGGATGAAAAAAAATAATAATCTTACCCTGAACTGCATGGAAGAGTATTAACCATTTGACAAAACACCCTAAATATCTGGAGAAGACACAGACCAGCAGAGCTGCCTAGGAGACACACTCTCCAACTTATTGAGCTGTCTTTCCCAAACTACTTCTGAAAACGTGTGTCTAAATACAAATCATGCTGCAAGCAATAATTTACATCGAAGAGTCAGTTAAAATCTATGTTATCAATATTCAATATTTAATTGGAGTATAAAAACAGCTAATATATTTTAAAATTTTATATAAAAACATAGTATCTTCATGAATTTTAAGATAATTTTGCATTTTTTTGTTTAATTGAAAATTACTTTTCTCTCACAATCTCCTGAGTGTCTCCCTCTCCTTGTACTCCTCCCAGCTCCTCCTCACCCCCTCTAACATCTGGGTGACCTCCCTTTCCTTCTCTCATTAGAAAACAAGCAAACTTCTAAGGGATAGAGATAAAATCAAATATAATAAACAAAACCAAAAAACCTAACACACTGCAACTGGAAAAAAAACACACAGAAGGAAAAAGGTCCAAAAGAAGGCACAAGAAACAAGACCCACTCATTTGGACACTCAGAAATTCCAATAAAAAATACTAAACAGGAAGTTATAATATATACAGAGAAACTTGTTCAGACCTGTGTAGGCCCTGTGCATGTTGCCTCAGTCTCTGTGAGTTCGTATGAGATTTGGTCATGTTGATTAGGGGCCTTGTTTTCTTGGTGTCTTCTATACCCCTTGGCTCTTACACTATTTGTGCCTCTTCTTCCACTGGGATTCTTAACCCCCGAGGGAAGGTATTTGATCAAAATATCCACTTTAAGTGTTCCAAGGTCTCTCTTTTCTGCATAATTTCTGACTGTGAGTCTCTTTATTTATTTCCACCTACTGCAGTACAACGCTTCTTGGGTGATGGATGAGCAAGGCACCACCACTCAAGCAGTGTCAGGGATGGGTTTTAATCTCATAAAGTGGGCCTTGCGTCAAATCACATATTGGTTGGTTACCCCAAGCTTTGTGCCCCTATTACACTAGCATATCTTGCAGGCAGGATATCATTGATGATCCAAGGGCTTGTGGCTGAATTGGTGTCAGGTTTCTTTTTTTAATAGCAGGCAGGGTACCTTCCTGTGCCACAGATGTTACGATGTGAGGATGAAAGCTCTATGGAGGCATCAGCTTGACTTCTCCACATTCAAGGAGTTGTGCAGGTGTTGTCTTCACCAAAGGGGCCTTAACATCATGTGTGGAGATCAACCCATATGCAGTGACAGCGTGGGTTATTTGAGAGTTCCCATGGAACCCCTTTGGCTAAAAACTCAATTAGAGGTAATCCATTCCTGGAACTGGAAGCTTCATTTGTTGACAAGAAATGGCCAACTGGGGCTCTGCCTCTCCCGATTATTTGGCAATTAGTTGAACTGCCTTCATATATATATATGAAGCCTATGTATAGGAAGCATCTACTATACTAGGGTTCCAAACTAGCTCTCCCATGGCCCTTACTTTGGGCTCTCTCTCCCTGTATTTCCCCCCTTGTCCCACCCTTCCCTCCCAGTCCCCACTGGATTCCCCCATTTCAACCACTCCAGCCATTCCTAAGTATTTTATTTCCCTTACCTCCCAAGATTTATCAGCAGCCCTCCCCGATGAGTCCATGTCTATATTCCTAACGCAACTGCTGTGGTTCTGCGGCTTTATCCTCACTGACTTAACAGCTCATATCCACATATAAACATATTTCTCTTGCAGTATCTTAAATTTCATATTTATATAAGTTACCCTATTTGTTGAGATTGTAACAGTTAGAAATACCTTCTGTCTTCCAATCTCACTGTTGCCAATAATTACAAAGCCAGATTTCCACTCAAAGGTGAAAGATTGGTTTGGGTAGCATAACTAGGAGAATTTGGATAATAATAATAATGTAAATCAAAATAAGTTCATTATTCACATACAATACTTTTACCAGATGCAAAGAATATTCTTACCTAATTTCAAATAATCTACATGTGAAATTTTCATGTTTTCCTATTCCTAGGTATTTTAAACAGGACATGGAACTTATTCTTTCTTTTCTTACTACTTCATCTCCCTTTCCCCAGACATGCCCTTCCCCAGACATGCCATTCCCCTTCCCTTTTGCCTCCACATCCTATTCTGCTTATTATTCATCCCTCTTACTCTCCAATTAAATCCCTGAACTCATGTGTGCCTTCAACCTGAGCCTCCTTAGTTGCTAGGATTACAAGCATATGTTTTCAATGCAATACCTATCATTAAAACAAAATATCTATTAACAGCATGAAAATTTTAAATCCAAAGTGGGATTATCTAATAAATAAATGATATTCATTTCTAGGCAAGCAATTTATAACCTATGGGAAAAATAATTTTCAATATCTTAAAATAAATTAAGTACCATATTTTGTTTATAAATTATTGGCACCATGACATATAAAACAATACTGTGTGCACAGATAAAGCATAATTTAATAGTAGCATACTGACTTAGAGAGCTGTCATTACTTGAGACCATTAGAATTACCACAAAATTCTGTAATGTTTTACCTTTATTTGTATATACCATACATGCATGGAAAAATAAAGTATTAAATACTGGATATTTTAATGAAACATTCTTTAACTTATTATTCCTGAGTGGTACCAGGCTTAAATGAAACTTCTGTTTCTAAAGATTTGCAAAATGTCCACATATATTACATAATTTTCATATTGTAAATGACCAGAGCATTCTGTGCATATTTCCATTCTCTATCTACACCATGATGTAGTATTCTAATAAATCATTCCTGGGACAGCAATATGATGATATCGCACACTAATACATCATCCAAACTACTGTGATAAAAACCACCTTTGCAATGATACATTGGTCCAAATTATAATTATACATCTGGGATATTATTACTCCAAAATTAAGATTAAAACTAAAGAACTAATTGGAGAGACACTGGAGAAAAGAAGATATAATTCATCCACAATCACTTATGTAAACAAAGACAGAACTGAACTAAAACTGTATGAAGAGTTATTGAAAAAACAATTCTATTTATTTTTTTCTTTCATTTTGCTGAATACAGAGAATACAAAAAACATGGTCGCTGAGAATATATCTGAATGAAGCATAATTTCTGGTACCTAAGAAATATTTTCTGTCAGAAAAAGTTGATGGATTGATTTTGTTCTTCTATTACTCTTGAAGACTTACTAAGTTGTTTTTCAATGTCCAGGCTCGTATGGGAAGTGATCTGAAGGGGTTGGCATTGCCTCTCCCTAAAAGCCTTCTTCAGGAAGGTCCACAGTTTGCTCCCTTCAGAGTGGATCGAGGTGCTACTTGGAGGGTGTTTGTGAAAAATCTCAGCTTACTAGAATCACTTTCATATCAGTTAAGACTTAAAGGACTTTTTTTTTAACAATGCAAGAGATAATATTAATAATTTACTGGACTTCTTTAGTACTGAAAAGAAGAAACAGATCTTTGCTGTTCTTTCTGCTCTAAGAATCCCAGCTGTACTAGAGTGAACTTCCCAGGGCATTGAGGGGTTTATGTCTGTCTACCTTGACACAAGTGTTTATGCTTTTAAACAAGTTAGTATGTGTTTTTTTAAATGAACTCTTATAGCTGCATAAACTTGAAGTCTGAAAAAGCTGAATTGTGTCCTGCTCTTGGTCTAATAACCCCTTTAACTGCATTCTAAGAAGGATCTCCTTGGTAGCCTAACTAAGAAGATACCAGCTGGCATTTATAAACCTCCTATGACTACATCATTCTCTTTTCTTGTTATAATCATGTATATAAATCATATATGAATCTACTTTTTGAAAGTGATATTGTTGAACATCAAGATTAAAAAAGTACTTATTAGAAACTATGATTGAATTTATTCAATAATAAATAAAGAAAGATCCTTCCTAGTCTATGAAGTCTATATGGAAAATGAATATGAATAAGGTCTATAATTTTGTTTTCAATTAAATTTCATAATCTAAACCATGCTATATTCAACATGATAAAACATCAGAGTTCAGATGCAATAGAGCATTTTTTCATTGCAATTCAAGTGATGATCAGTTGTGTCTTTCTATTTTACCAATTACTTCAAAACTACATTATTATAGAAAGAAATTATTTCATATTATGTAAATGTTATATAAAATGATTCTATATTCTATAATCGTTATATATCTATTCAAATGTTATAGAAAGAAATTATGTTCTTTCAGTAATTGGTGATATTGTCAGGTCTGAAGGAAACTCCAAGTTCTCCAAACTCCAAAAGGCTGTCCAAATACCCAGAAATGAGCTTAGCCTGGGCTACAGGAGGATTTCTGGCAGTTAGATAAAAGCCAGAATTCTGCAGGAACTTTGAGGCTGGTTCCCCTCTACCGAAAGGAGTTATTTTCCTTCCCTCTGGCAGAAGGGACATATGACTACCCCTTAGTAGCCTCTTGGTGTATGAAAACTCATACTGGCCTCCAGGCTCCCTCAGTATCACAAATACCTATTGTGCATTTCCAAGGCCATTGTAGCATCTCGCCCTTCACACTTCCTCCTCTACCCTCAACTCCCTCCAGGTCACAGGCTTCCCTCCCCCAGGTACTCATTCTCCTTACAACCTTGCTATTACTGCTCCATTTTCTCCTTCCTCTGCCCCTGCTTCTCTCACTGTCTATCAGTGTCTGCTCCCTGCTGTTCCCCACTCTGTTGCAGGCAACTCTAGCCTTCTAGACAGAAAGCCATGCTCAGTATTCTTTCTCTTTCTGTACTGTGCTTCCAGATGCCTCTGGCTATTCTTTCTTTCACACCTACAATACAAAAGTTTCCTCTTACCCCCACCATGGAGTGCTTGTGTCATCAATTTATGTATATAGAATGTTTGTCCTTAGTTATGTGGCACTTACATAGTCACGTTCCTCAGCTGCAGTTACCTAGAACTCTTCAGAAAAGCACAGATGTCAAGCCTTCCAAAGAACACCAGCCGGAGGGAAGGGTTTCATTCAGTGGCAATACATTTAATGTTTGCTTTTAATTAAACTTCATGCCATTTGGTACTTGTGACATAAAAAAATGACACAGTAAATTTAAATCAATAAAAATTTAATATTTTAAAACCTTATATAGGTTGCTGAAAGGTAAATAAGATACCAACCATAAATAAATCTCAAAATGCATCTTTCTTCTTAATTTACAAGTAGTATCTTTGATCTATGAGGAAAGACATTTTAATCATTGTGTTCTATTTTCTTAAAAAATATTTATTTTAGATTGTGATACTAGGTACAGAAACTAATAGTCACAGTTCTATGTAACACTGTGGTGGTATTTAACTATGTCCTGTTCTCCTGAATGAAATACCAACCACGGCAAAATACATAGCATTGACTATGTTCAAACTCACATTGAGAATATTATTCTGAATTTTTTGTTTTGCTGTTTTACCTTTTCTATGTTATGTTGTATTTTCTGACAAATTTGAAATTTACTGTATAGTGTGATTTTGAAATGCTCATCAAAATTAATGTTTTGAATGCTGGGTACCCTGATTTAGAACTGATTTTGTTTGTTTTGTTTATTTATTGAGATTGTGATTTATTTTTTGTCCCTTCCCTTTCCTCCCTCTCTCCAAACTCTCCCATATACCCTTCTTTATATTCATTCAAATTCATAGCCTCTTTTTATTAATTGTTATTGTACACATATATTTATTCACATAAACACATATATTACTAAACAGAATCATTTGAAGGCCGTGGAGTCTCTCTAGAAGGCGGGCCTTGAGGGTAGTAGATGATCCCTAAAAAGCCTTTGAAGGCTATACCATGCCTGATTCTACTGTTTTCTGTTTCCTTTTCTGTAAGTTGGGGAAACCTCCGTCTGATTTTCCTGCCACGATCATCTCTACCCATTCCTTCCCACCATGGTGGCTTTTAATCCCTTTGACACAATGAGCCCAAAACTCTACATTAAAGTGAATATGCCAAAAAACACATGATTGTGAAAACAACTGCCATTAGGCAAGCCTGCCACCAACACCTCTGTCTTTCTACTTTCTGAGACGTAGCTAGGATGCACAAATGGCTCCTCTATCCACAGGGCTGCACAAAAACCCTCCAAACTTCATGCTATACCCAGCAGTGGTCAATCATGACAAAATGTCTATTAACCAAAGTTTGTTTTTGTTTTCTGATTTTTTGTTTTCTGTGTGCATGATTCTATTTAAATCACTAAATCTTCACCCCTAGTCAGGTTCAGCAACACATTCTACACCCATATATTTCCATACACAGCAATACATACACACCCAGGAGAGTAACCTGAAGCAAGGTCAAACATGTTGTCATACATTTCCTAATCTGTCATCTCATTTCCCACATCTGATTAATCCTAGCATTGTTCATTCTTCCTATGAATAAAATAAAAACTTTGTATCTTAGTCTTAAGAAACTTCTGGGCTATATTTAGGAAGTTTTCCCTATTGCAAATTTTTTCTTGCCTATGTCCAGATAGGTATTTTTTTCCAACACTTCATAACATTTTAACATGAAGGAGTGTTTCATAAGTGATAAATAGGAACTCCTTATACTGTGTTTTCCTTAAGTCTCCTGAAAATAGAAAAGTTACACTAACGAGAGAATATTTGCTCAGGTTATAATTTCAATTGTTGTGGAATGTTACTTTAACTGGGTGAAAATGTGTTACATTTGCTTATGCTTCATTTATTTAATTATGTAAAGATATGTTGCTGTTTTACCTTGCCTGCCTAAGGCTCTTGGTTGGTCTAATAAAAAGATGAATGGGCAATAGCTAGACAGAGAGGGATAGCTGGGGCTGGCGGGCAGAGAGAATAAATAGGAGGAGAAATCTAGGCTTGAGAGGATGCTAGACAGAAGAGAATGAGGGAGAAAGAAAAGGACATGCCAGGGGCCAGAAACCAGGCAGCTGCCATCCAGACAGACATGAGAAGCACAAAAGCAGGACTTACAAAAAGAAAGAAAGGTTAAAAAGCCCCAAGGCAAAACACAGATAAAGAGAATGAGAAACAGATTAAAATAAGAGCTAAGGTAAGTCCAAGCATTCATAACTAATAATTAGTCTCGGTGTCATGATTTGAAAACTGGTTGGTGGCCCAAAAGAGAGCCATTTAAACTACATTTAATCTTTCAGATTTGACATTTTAATAGATTACAAAAAGAATTTCAAATTTGTAGTCACAAGATGCCACATATACTTTGTATTAACTTATAGTGAATTGTAATAATTATTACTATGCTACCTTTTTCTTTTTTCTCAACATAATATAAAACAAGTTTAGCACTAAAATTGAGGTATAGGTATATAGAAACAAACAAAGCCACCAACAACAACAGCCACAAAAAGAGGCAGATAAAGATGAATGGGTAATGACTTCCTAAGAGGACATCTTTCTCATGAGAATAATGATGGGGTGAAGAAGACCAGCTGAAGGACAACCATGTTTGAGATGACGAGACAAATGAGAGGACACAGGGGGCTTTATAAAATGCCTATCCTTACAGTACCCCACATTCTCCTAACTCCTCCTCCCTCTCCCATCCCGCATTCTGTTCTTTGCTTGCCTCCAATTTCAGTCCCTTATCTTCCCTATTCAGGCAACTGTTTCTTACAATGGACTGAATTTGCCTAACACCAGGATCCCCTCTTATAGAACATCCTAGCCCTCATTGACTCAGTTTGTGAGTTTCAGATAACAGACTTACATGATACTAGGAATTAGACAGCAATCCTCTTGTTTCAGAGGGAGAGATTTTGAAATATTTAATATCGGAAGGGTTGGGACAAATGCCTCTGAAAGTCAGCATGTATAGTAGGCCTTAGGTACTTCCCAAAGACACTGCAGCAAACACAGAGTTGGTGGATACTCAACTTAAGTTCCTGTAAGTATTTAAGAAGAGGAAACACAGAAAACGATGCTGGTAGAAGAGAAAGTACCTCTTTCTTAAAGTTTATAAATTATGTAAAATCATCTTTTTTTGACTGTAGTTTAATATACACCAGTTAAATATAGCAATAATTGAATAACCTAACATTCTCTGGGGTAACAAAACCTATAGGAACAGGACAAAGGTTTATCCATCAAACATATTTAAAACCTGGATTTCTAAACTTTCATCCAAGATTAAATTTAAAATCAAGGGTTTGGAACATTTAAAAATGACAGAAAACGAATTATTCCAAAAGTAATTTTTAACCATACAAATGTAATATTAAGTTCCATTGAAAAGAAGAATTGGAGTGAAACATTTTTTGTGTGTTTCTAAGAGTTGAAAGCTGAATAAAGTAACGTGGAACTATTAAATGAAATGACCTGACCTGCTAAAAGCAATTTAAATTGCTAAGGGAAATGTAGCACTTTTCACATGTAGACAGAAAGAGTCATCCTGCAAAGGGTCACTAATGTTAGAAAGACGAAAACATATAGGAGAGTTTCAGAAAATTGTCCTTTGGATGCTCAATGAAGAGCATTAGAAATGACCTTCTGCCTAGCAAACCCAGTCCGAAAAGATTAGGTCAGACTGCACTAGTAAGAATAATACACTGCTAAAATGTTGGTATCTAGTTATTTTAAGCTTTATTTTTTCTTGTAGAATAGGCATTTTTGGATCTTATTTTGATTTATGGTTGCAGAATGTGTAGATGTTTTGCATCCCAAACCTAAACAATATTTGCCATGAATAAATATGTATTTACAGTAATAAAAATATAATCACTACTCCAGAAATAAATGTATTACAAAATTATTTTTCAACTTAGTCAAATAGTATACAGAAAATCTACATTTTAGATTATCTGAAGGAAAGTAATATTAATTCAAATTAATTTGCTATTTAAGTGGATAAAAATCATGTGGCATGTATGGTTATAAAACACATAGTGTATCTATTTAAAAAAAAATAAGGATCAGAACCAAATGTAATAGTCATAGAAATGAAGACTTTTCCTGACAAATGGCTGTCTCATAATGCATTCCAGCACAGATAATTCTGAATTAGTTCTATCTAAATGAAAATAGCAAGTATTCTCTCTATCTCCATGATGTCTCCCCCTATCATGGTATCTTTTTCATTGCTCTCCCGTTCCGTCCCTGTTCCAACTTGACCATCCTGTTCCCTTATGTTCTCATCTCCCATCCCCTACCCTCCATTGCCTACCCCTCATCCCCAGTTTACTCATGGAGATCTCATCTATTTCCCCTTCCCAGGGTGATTCAGGCATCCCTCCTTGTTAGCTAGCTTCTCTGGACCTGTAGGTTGTAGTCTGGTTTTCCTTTATTTTACATCTAGTATCCACTTATGAGCGAGTACAAACCATGTTTGTCTTTCTGAGTCTGGGTTACCTCACTCAGGATGATATTTTCTAGTCCCATCCATTTGCCTGCAAATTTCATGATGTCATTGTTTTTTACTGCTGAGTAACACTCCATTGTGTATATGTACCACATTTTCTTAATGCAGTCTTTGGTTGAGGGGTGTGTAGGTTGTTTCCAGGTTCAGTCTATTATAAATAATGCTGCTATGAACATAGTTGAGTATGTGTTCTTGTGGTATGATTGAGCATTTTTGGGTATATGTCCAAGAGTGGTATAGCTGGGTCTTGAGGAATATTGATTTCCAATTTTCTGAGAAACTGCCATACTGATTTCCAAAGTGGCTGTGGGAGAAACTGAGTGTAAGAGAAGTTCCCAGAAATCCCCAAGGATGACCCCAGCTTAGACTACTAGCAATAGTGGAGAGGGTGCTTGAACTGGCTTACTCCAGTAATCAGACTGGTGAATACCCTAACTGTCATCATAGAGCCTTTCTCCAGTCATTGATGGAAGCAGATGCAGAGATCCACAACCAGGAACCAGGCAGAGCTCCAGGAGTCCAGACAAAGTGAGAGAAGAGGGATTCTATGAGCAAGTGCATCAAGATCATGATGGGGAAACCTACAGAAACAAACCAAATCAAACTAGTGGGAGCTCATAAACTTTAGATATAAGCTATGGAGTCTGCATGGGACTGGACTAGGCCCTCTTCATAGCTAGACAGTTGTGTAGCTTGATCTGCTTGGGGGCCCTCCGGCAGTAGGATCAGAATCCATCCCTGGTGCGTGAGCAGGCTTTTTGGAGCCCACTACCTATGATGGGACAGCTTGCACAGCCTTGAGGAAGGGGGGGGACTTGGACCTGTCTCTACTAAATGTACCAGGCTCTGCTGACTCCCCAGGCTCTGCTGACTCCCCTTCTTGTATGAGGTAATGGGGGGTGGGTTGGGAAGAATACTGGAGTGGAGAGAAGAGGAAAGAGGAGGATCTTTTCTTGGTATGTAAAAAAATGACTAAACAAAATCTTAATTAAAAAAAAACAGAAATAAAAATAAAAATTGGCCGGGCGGTGGTGGCGCATGCCTTTAATCCCAGCACTCAGGAGGCAGAGCCAGGTGGATCTCTGTGAGTTCAAGGCTAGCCTGGTCTCCAAAGCGAGTTCCAGGAAAGGCACAAAGTCACACAGAGAAAACCTGTCTTGAAAAAACAAAAAAAATAAAAATAAAAATTGAAATTTCAAAAAAAAAAAAAAAAAGAAAATAGCAAGTATTGCACTCTAATATCAAGTGTTTGGATTCTCTATTTTACATAATTTGGCATGAGATGTAATTTGAAATAGTCTTACCCAGGCAAGGTGGTATAATGGATAAAGGCATTACTGTCAAGCCTGATGGCAGGACCCAAAGAGAAAAGAGAACCAACCATAAGCTATGCTCTGATCTGCAGCACGAATCTTAGATGGTCTTATTAATAAGAACAACCCAGAGCCAGGTATTGGAGTGAATGCTGGAAGATCAGAGAAGCAGAACAAACCACAGCCACCTCACCTTGCCAGTTCCTCAGCTGATCCTGTTTCTTCAGACTGGAAGCTTCTGAGTCCTCATCCAAATGGATCTCAGCTGAACTGTGCTGCTCAAAGCCTGAAAGCTTAACCAGCCTCTAGTTCCTGGTCCTCATGACTTATACACCTTTCTACTTTCTGCCATCACTTCTTGGAATTAAAGGCTCACTTCCTGGGATTAAAGGCATGAGTCACCATGCCTGGCTGTTTCCAGTGTGGCTTTAAACTCAGAGATCCAGAGGGATTTCTGCCTCTCGAATGCTAGGATTAAAGGTTAAAATGCCACCATTTTCTAGCCTCTGTATCTAGTGGCTGTTCTGTTCTCTGACCCCAGATAAGTTTATTAGGGTGCACAATATTTTGGGGAACACAATACCACCACACTGATCTCTATTTGAGCACTGGGGTATTTATTCACACAGACACACACATATACACAGAGATGAAACAGATTTGCTAGGATGAAAGCTATATTTTTTTCCTTTCTTTCTTCTTTTTTTCTTACTTGCTTACTTGCTTGCTTTTTTCAAATTTAATTGTGTTTTACATTTATAATTTGAAAAGCATTTACTATGTAGAACTCACACAGGTAGTATCTTAAGATAAATACAGCTTTCTTTTTAGTAATGCAATATTAATTCTTCAGTGGATAAAAATTCTTGCCAATTTGTATGAGACCTGGGGTATATGGGGGTGGGCTGGGAGGTAGGTTCAAAGTGACCCTTCACAGAGTACTACACACAGCTAGGTACATGAAAAGGGTACTTACAGGTAGGTGGAAAAGGAAAACAGGAACTGAAAATTCTCAAACAGACTCTCTCAGAAAGTTCAAGAAAGCACTTGGGGTTGATAATCTCATTTGTGATGACCTCATCTATCCTGAACATGGGACAACATGGAAATCAGGGTCCCCAGAAGATTTAGTTTTGAGGAAAATGGCGTTTAGTAGGAAAAACCTTAGGAGTACATTTTGGTTTTAGTAAAACTGGTACAAAAAAAAAAAAACAAAAACAAAAACAACAAAAAAAAAAACAAAACAAAAAAAAAACAAGATTGGTCCCTTACCAATCCAAGAGGATACCTTTTCCAGAACATTATGACTCCCTTTTCCAGATTGGACTGGTCTGTGTTCACATATTAACTAAGAATAACAAATATTATAATTTCAAGAACTGGAAAAATTCCCTGAAGACTCAAATAAGGGACAAAGAGGTTGTTTTAGCCCATAATTCAAGGCACAATCCATGCTGGAAGGAAAACCAAGGCATCAGGGACTTGAGCGATAAACGCAACCCAATACTCAGCTTGCTTTCTCTACTAACAGCGAAGAATACGGCCAAATGAATTGCCTGTCCACAGTCAAGCTGAATCTTCCCCATCAATTAGGGATGTTGAGGCAACCAAAACTCTTGGCCTGGTTTTAAGTCCTACTTCACAAAATGGAATCCACTCCTGGTACTGTAAACCTGGTTTAAAACCCACACTTAAGAAGCATCAGGAGTAAGGACCATTGTTTTTAGATAAACTGACACAGCATTAAACTGCCTTCTAAATATCTATTTTAGTGTCCACAGACCAATGCTGTTTGTAGTCTTCATTATAGAAACGTGTTTATAATAAAAAGTGGCAAATACAGAGACCCATAGCCAGCCAAGGTACTGAGAATGACTGACAATCAAGAGCCCTAAATAGAACATCCATATCACCTCCATTAAGGCTCGTGGAAGATTAGAGAAGATAGGACAGAAGGAATGTGACAGTCAAAGCATGGCAGAAGAGCTGTGCATTGCCATCTTGTGAGCACGACACAGTCAATAGACATGGGAAAACATACCATTTATGATTTAAACTTTGTATCTTTGGCCCCCTCTTGATATGTCTGAAAGGTTCTGATGTGTTTTGCTCTCATTTTTGTTTGGTGCTGAGAATTTTGTCATTTCTCCCTTAATGTTTTGAAGGGCTTACTGCTAATTTAAATCGATATTATTTGGTCTCCATGCATTGGGCATTTTCACTCTATTCTGTTTTTCAGTTTAACTGTGTTATGATCTCATAAGAATCAAGAAATTGTTTCAATGATCTTATATTTGTAAATATTTACATTGTGGCCTCCTGGGATGTACTTTGGGAAAATTCCATCTGAAAATTGAAAGAGTGTGTCTCCTATTGCTGCTGTAGAATATGTTTGTAGGTATCCCTTAGGATATGTACACTGTAATTTATGTCTTTTTTTTAAATTAATGTTCTTATTCTTGTTGTTTGTCTGGCTGATGCAACCATTCCTGTGAGGATGTGATTGAGGTTAGCACCATTATTATGTGGTGACCTATCAGATCCTTAGTGTCTAGTAGTGATTATATGATGAAACAGGGTGTTTGGATGTTTGTTGTATGTATATTTGCATTTCTTTGTCTTCTTGGTGGATGTTTCATTTTACCAATATGCAAAGACTCTCTCTGTCTTTATTGACTAATTTTTATCATACAGACATCTTTTCCGAATAAAATATTTATTTTCTGTAATCATTTGCTTAGGACAATGTATTCTGCCCTTAGATTTTAAGTGATTGAATGTTTCAGCTCATGAAGTATGTTTCTTGATGGCAAATATTCTTAATATTTAAAAAAAATAAATCAGCCCATCTATATTTTTCCTTTGAAGAATTAATATTATTTATATTAATCACTATTATTGAAAACTATTATGCTACTGTTAACAAATGGAGGTCAGTGACCTTCAGGGTTATCCTTAATCTCCAAGGTGTCTGGGTGACACTTTCTCAAACATACTTGAAAAAGCAGTTACCACACATTACCTTCTGGAGAATCCAACCGCATGGCTACAGTTGTTAGGCTTACGTTAATGTTTGCCAAAGCTGACCAAATTGGGATCTCAATCCCCATTGGCATCAGAAGGGGAGAGTTTTTCATGAAGGCCCAATAGGTCTCTGTCATGTTGGGCTTCAGCAGCAGCCACAGGGTGCACACAGCGATCAGGAATCCAAAGAGGAACCTCATTGTCCTGAGGAAAGACATAAACAGAACCCCGAGCCCACACCAACACCAGATCGGGTCTCCTCCAAGTGCCAGTAGAAAGATCCTTCCATCGCTGCAGAGGGTGATTTGTAACAGGAGCCCTCCAGTGCTTATCTGCAGCGGATACTCCAGCAGAATCCACTCATAAAAAATTTAAAATATATAAAACAAGGGAAAGAATAGAATGTGGAGAGGAATGATGAGTCCCTAGTTCCACCTTTTTTTCACTTTAGTAAAATATGTTTGTTTGTTTTTTTTTAAATAGTTCAAATTTTTCTTTTATTTTTTATTTTTTAAAATTAATTAATTTATTTTTCTATTATCAGCTTTATACAGTATGTATTCTTATCTTAATAGTGAAATGTTTCATTGAGGCTTGCTCAGTAATTGAGTAAAACCAAAACTTATTATAAGCCACAGTCGTCCTAGGGTCCCCCATGGTTCTGTGGGTTGTAGTCTGATTGTTCTTTATTTTATATCTAGAATCCACTTATGAGTGGTTACATACCATGTTTGTCCTTCTGGGTTTGGGTTACCTCACTCAGGATGATATTTTCTAGTTCCATCCATTTGCCTGCAAATTTCATGCGTTCATTGTTTTTATCTGCTGAGTAGTACTCAGTTGCCTTTAGCCTACTGACTATGGGTGGGATAGGACCTCTCTTGGTCTTTTCTGTGTCGAACACACAGATTGCAAGCCCAGTCCCACTTTGAGATCTTTGGCAGCAGTTAACTCTGCAGCTCACACATGATGAGCCTGTATGATAATGAGTATTCAGAGACGGGTAATGGCTGGGGAGCGCTCACCAACCTAAGACAGAGTGCCTGTATGGCCTGGGCTGGCATCTCCATGACTGGTAAGGTGACCTGCTGACTTCCCACGCAACCCAAGTCAGAAGCCCATTTTTTAGTAAAGGGGGACCTGTAGGGACCTAGCCCCTGTTTTGGGTAACTGTTGCCTTGCTTGCTGAACTTGACCTTGATATCCTCTCTATGCTAATTCCCTGCTGGGTTCCACCCTCCTGAATGTTTAAGGGAAGTTCCTTGTCTGTGTATCCTGCATAATGGGCGTTAACAGATTAGATGCAAGATTGTAACGAACTTCTGCCCTCCAGGGTTCTCCCATTGTGCTGTAAGCCTGTATTTAAGACCTCTTCCCTCCTTCAATAAACAGCATTTGGCATTAAACAAAACAAAACAAACAAACAACAACAAAAAAAAACCTTTCTGGGAGCAGATGCCCAAACTCAAGACAGGAGGAATGGTCTGCAGGCTGCCTTTGAAGCCAGGCACTTCCTCCTTGCTGGTGAAAGAACTGAGTTTCTCTGTCAATTGGGAAGGTTCTAATGTTTTGAGAGAGGAATTTTTTTAAAAAGGCAGGCAGACAGGCCTAAGGGCTGATAAGCAAATCCAGCCCAGCTCCCCAGAACTGCACACTTGGAACTATAGTGGCGAAGTCCCCACATGGGCAGAAGTGGAGTAGCGCAGGGGTGGAGCTTGGGACACCTACCTCAAGACTCTGACCCTCCATCACATCTGTGCAGCTGACATGGCGGGGTCCGGAGATGGGTGGAAAGCACATGGACTGGCCAGTCCCCATCTGGTCTCCAGCTGGCCTACAGCCTGGGTGTCCTGAACTTGCGGGCTGGAAGGAGAGCACAGAACTGCCTCTTGCTGGTCTCTTCTCTGCTTGGTGCTTTTCTAGCTCATGTGCTAACCCTGCCCTGTAGCTTAAGTTTTCCTGCCTGGCCCACAGTCAGGATAAATCTCTCTCACCTGCCAGTCCCACAGCTGCTCAGACCCAACCAAGTAAACACAGAGACATATTGCTTACAAACTGTATGGCCGTGGCAGGCTTTTTGCTAACTGTTTTTATATCTTAAATTAATCCGTTTTCATAAATCTATACCTTGCCACATGGCTCATGGCTTACCGGCATCTTTACATATTGCTTGTCCTGGCGGTGGCTGGCAGAGACTCCCTCTGCCTTTTTGTTTTTTTTTTTTAATTTTCTTTGTTAGTCCTGCCTATACTTCTTGTTTAGTCACTGGCCAATCAGTGTTTTATTAGCAACACATTTGCCATACAGAACATCCCACAACACTGCCCACTTCCTGACATCCTTATCACCCCGGCTTTCCTGCAAGCTACTCAATAAACCACATGCATCATTAAAAAAAAAAAAAAAAAAAAAAGGAAGCTATTATGTATGATTTCCCGCATTGTGTTATTTTCCTTTTTTTTGAATTATCTATAATTTATTTTTCCTTGTTAATCTAGGGTATTTGATAGTTTAATAAATCATTGATACTTTTCTTATTTTTATGTGCTTACTGGCTCTTCTATTGGGATTTATTTCTGTCTGTGCTCCTGGGATTGTTTTCTGCCTCTTATTCTATGTGTAGAATTCTTTTAAGTATCTTTACAATGTTGACACATTGGTCAAGAATTCTCTTAGTGTATGTGACTATAGGTTATCTTTATTTCTCCTTGTTTCTCTTCTGGTCATTAGATCTGCTGAGAATAGCTGCTGTTCTCATGAAGTTTCTTCATGACAGACTGGCACTTCTGCCTTAACGCTTTCAACGTTCTTTCTTCTTCTACAATGGTGGCAGTTTCACTAAAATGTGCACAAGATTTCTTCTCTGCTAATGTCTATTTGAATTCTAAATGCTTTATGTATCTTGATGTCCATATCTCTCATAAGATTTGGGAGCATTCAACATTTCACTTTAGAGGGTTATGTTTTAGGGTTTCATCCTGCACCCTGATTTCTTTGTTTAGGTATGTTCTTGGAGGAAAATCTCTTAGATCATGTATATTCTGCTGATAATTTCTTATTTCTTATTCCACTGTCTGAATGTGACAATCTATCAATCATGTTTAAAGCCCTAACCCATAGGTTTATGGCATATTCACTACAGAGGAGCATCCTTTAATTGTATCATTCAACATTTTCTGATCCCCAAAGTAGCACAATTTCAATAGCTCCCTCCTTTTAGTAGTGTCTCTGCTGTAGTCCTCTGTTGTAGAATTTTATTTTAAGATGTATTATAGTTATTTATGCTGTGGAATATGTGTTTAATGATGTAAAAATGTGTTGCACTCTTTATTTTGGCAAGACAGGGTTTCTCTGTGCTGTTCTGGTGCCTGTTCTGAATCTCTCTCTGTAGACCAGGCTGGCCTTGAACTCATAGAGATCCACTTGGCTCTGCCTCCCAAGTGCTGGGATTAAAGGCATGCACCACCACCGCTGGGCCAAAGTGTTGCATTCTTTTATGTTGCATTTGTTTAACTCTGTGAAGCTGTGTTACTTTGCCTGTCTAAAACACCTGATGGTCTAATGAAGAGATGAACAGCCAATAGCAAGGCAAGAGAAATGATTGGCAGGACAGGCAGACAGAATAAATAGAAGGAGAAAAAAAAGATCAAGGAGTGAGAAAAGAAGTGGTCAGTCACACAGTCACATTGACAGACACAAAATAAGAAGGAAAAAATATATATACAGAAACAGAGAAAAGTAAAAGCCCAGAGGCAAAAGGTAGATGGGATAATTTAAGTTTAGAAAAGCTGGCCAGAAATAAGCCAAGTTAAGGCCAGGCATTTATAAGAAATAATAAGTCTCTATGTGTATTTATTTGAGATCTGGGTGGCACCCCCCCAAAAAAAAGCCAAAGAGCAAAAGAGTAAGGAGTAAAACAACCAATTACAGTCCTCCAAGATATGGTGCTTGTTGCAGTGGTGTTCTTTCCCTAAAGTAGGCCACAAGATTCATAAAACTCATAGGAACCATAGGGTTGTCCTGAGAATAAGTTTGTGAGACCATTGCTTATGAGTACGGCAGGCTGTAATCTCTTATGGCACCATGGTCCCAACCCTTGCCATATGGGATAAGAGTTGAGAAAGGATTTATAATTTTCTCTGAGCCTCTCTTTGCTTCTATGAGTTTCTTATCATCTCTTCCATGACTCTAGGAACATCTTTCTTTTTAATTAAGTGAGAATAATCTTTCTTTTTGATTTACCCCAGAATACAGTTACTTCTTTTTTGCTTCAACCCTTCTAATTTGCTCATACTTTACAAGTATCTGAACATAGGGCAATTATAGGGATTATGTTCTGTACTGTGATTTTACCTTTATAAGTGCTATCCCAGTTTTCAGTCACAGACTGTCACACTTTTTTTTGTGGTTTTCAAGACAGGGTTTCTCTGTGTAACAGCTCTGGCAGTCCTGGAACTATCTTTGTAGACCAGGTTGGCCTTGAACTCACAGAGATCTGCCTGTCTCTGCCTTCCTAGTGCTGGGATTAAAGGTATGTGCCACCACCACCCAGCCTATCACATTTCTTAAACACACACACACACACACACACACATACACACACACACACAGAGCATATGGGTTTAATTGCTAAGAACAGAAATAGGAGAAATCTTCATAAAATGGTAGCTTTACTTTTCTGTGAAACATAGACGTTAAACAATTAATTATAGTGGTAGAAACTGTATGAAGAACAAAGAAAAATTGTCATCCTGAGAAAAGAGGCATCTAAACAAACATTTGACTAGATTCTTAGTTTTGATGCAATCATCATGAAATTTTTTTCTGAGATAATGTGTTTTATCCCTCAGTCATCATTGGAAGTCTGTCTTCCAAATTTAGCAAAACCATAACTAAAGCAAAAATATCATTCACACACATTGTTAAAGATAACACTTCACACAGACATTTAAATATCACTTAATAGGAATTATTAAGGAAAAATATCCCCACAAACTCAAAGACAAGATTTAGTAGTTTCTCATAAGAAGGCCTTTGGCTTTCAAAATGTGTTCCTGGCTTCCAGTTTATGAGACTAGTCGACATAATACTCACCTGATAAAATCCAATAAGTGACCAAATTTATTCAATAATTGGCTCATTTGTATAGTTGATGCAAAAGAGACTTCACCTCACAGGGTGTAATAGTTTATGTCTGAGCCAAATATGAATGACCACAGTACCTTAAAACAAACTCAGGCTGCCCTAGTGGCATTGAGCTATGAATGGCTATTAATTTGGCTGCATAGTTTGGTTGTATATCTACAACTAATCAGCTTTCCAGAAGCATTAGATTCTAACTATTCATTCAGTACTGTATATTCTTCAAAATCTATATAAATTTTTCTTCCTTTTGGGAACTTCAAATTACTTAAATGTGTGCCATTAATTTCACATTCTATTTAAAATAGAATTTTTTAATCTTTGCTTTTTTAACTCTCGTATTTTCAACTTCTCAAATATTTTATGTTTACTCAATTCATACTAGTAGAAAAACACACAATTTCTTCTCTTTTTTTCTGTAAATTGTTAACTTGACCCTCTTTGAAATTTGCTGTTCAATTGTTTATGACAAGGTTGATAGTTTAACTCCATGATAACTCTGAAAAGACTTTAATAACAAAATACTGAATTAATAGTTCTTGAATCCATTTATCTAGTTAATTAGAAATGTAGCCATTACTTCATCATATGGATTTATTTCAGTCATTAAGAATTCAAGCTCACTAAGCATGAATAAAAATGAATTAGTATTTGGATATGTTGTGAGTTGAATTGTTTGTTTTTACTTGTATTTCATTTAAGCATTTTAATGTAAAGTACCACTAGTAAGAGATACTTTGTATATAAAATAATTTACATGTTATTATTTTCAGCATAAATAGGTAGAGATATAAAATTGTTCTTATATAATTACAAAGTCATAGGAAGTGAATTATTTTGTTTAATGGACTTTATGATTGAAAAAGAATATCAGAAAATATAACAGTTGAGCATGAAAATGGGAATAACTGAAAAGATATTTGCATCTGTCTGGAGAAAAATGTGTTCATGCTCTTAGCACTTGCTGTAATTCACATTTTTCCCACAGTTTATTGCATGATTAAATATGTGCTCATGAAAAATATTCTATTAAGCAAGCACCCCCTTAATTGGAAGAAATAGCCTTAAAAGTAGAAATTGGTCATTTGTCATTTTCTCCAGACTCAATTTTGTGTGAAGGATAGAGGCTATCTCATAAGGACTAGAGAGTTACAAAGTTTTTAGGGACTGTCTCATAAAGATTGGAGCATTACAAAGTTCTTAAAGCCTGTCTCATAAGGACTAGAGAGTTACAAAGTTTTTAAGGATTGTCTCATGAAGATTGGAGTGTTACAAAGTTCTTAAGAGCTGTCTCATAAGGGACTAAGTTACAAAGTTCTTTTAGTGAATAAGATGCAGGACACAGAGAACTCTCTGGTGAAGTGGTATTAAGCTAATTTGAGATCATCAGATTCAGTCACTTCTGCATACTGAGACAGGTGTTTTTCATTCAAACAATTCAACGTATGGGCTGGATGATCTATATTCTGAGCTATGAGAGTCACAGCCATCTCTATCAAACCCCTCCTTCAAGGTTCCAGCATCTATGTGTAAGAAGGCCCAGAAAGTTTGTAAGAGCTGGAAGATTTAAATGACTTTAAGGAATCAGCATTTGCCAGACACAACAGGCCAGATGTGCATGTGAACTCTCAGAGACCATGTCAGTATGTACAGACAAGCAGAAGCTCAACCTCCAGCTCAGAGAAAAGCAGTGAGCACACAGTAGTCCCATACCACAACAAAGAGATGCTGGCAATGGGTAGCTTCTGGGAGAGGAAAAGTCAGCTTATTTCAAACTGGTAACACCAACTATGTCAAACACACTCCAGGGAAATTCCCACATGCAGAAGGAGATGAGCAACAAAGACTGGACTCTGTGGTTTTGTTGTTTTGTTTTGATTTGATTTTTTTTCCTTATAACAGAGGAGATAAGGAGGATGAGTGAGCAGGGAGGTGGTGGAGGGTTTGTAATGAGTTGGGGAAGGGATGGATATTACTAAACTACATTATATGGAACTCTGAAAGATTAAAATATCTACCCATCCAGATATTTATTTAAAGTTTTGTTTAAATCTTGATTCAAAACAACCCTAAAATAAGATGTAGAATAAAAATATTTGAATAAAATTCATGTATCCAGAAAACAAGATAAGGAGAGAATTCTAGATGCATAGAATAAGGTTCAAGAAAATTTCTATTTAATAAATTAATTCTCTCCAATTCTTTACTCTATGCAAGTAATTATGATGGCTATACTTATTTACATCAAAAACAGAACAGGAAAGTCTTGAATTTCCATGCATCTTCTGGTCAGCAAAGCAAAGCCAAACTTTTGAAATACTAATTCCATGAGAGTAAGATCTGTAGAG
This sequence comes from Peromyscus aztecus, assembly GCA_902168405.1. NCBI lineage: Eukaryota > Metazoa > Chordata > Mammalia > Rodentia > Cricetidae > Peromyscus > Peromyscus aztecus. The sequence continues at coordinate 13,916 of CABHPQ010131418.1, read as the reverse complement.
ATGTATACTAATACCAAAGTGCCATGCACAGAGGAAACATCTATTTTTAAACATCAAGTATCTCTAAGGCTCCATTGAATTGCTCCCATAAAATGTTCTTAATGTGATATTTGTAGAGATTAGGGAAAAGTACTGAGACAACTTAATGATGCTTTAAACATCATCCTGAAAGTCTAACAATAAGAAAATAAGAGATGGAAAAGAGAGATCACATTAGGTTACTTGAATACATGATCAAATCACTGAGAATTTCTGATTGTCTTTACTGTCTGCAAGAAGCCCAGCTTCTATCAAAGACATGATCCTCTATCCAGAGGCATGTTCCTTTGGAATGTCATCACTAAGATTCCCTGGAAGTACTCATAGTATTTAGCTAATTTTTTCTTCAATGTGTTTATGCTGTTTAATGATGTAACCTCCTACTACATTTGGTTACATGCTCCGTTCTATCCTATAAAAATATTCATGAATCTATCAATTCAATATTCAAAGGCATAAGGGAGAAAGAACGCGAAGGAATGGAAAAAGTAGAACAGAAAAGCATGAAGAAGAGAAATAAAATTTTAAAGGCACTATTAGAAAATCAATTCAGGTAAAAAATGTAAGTAAGATTTTAATGTTGTTACATACTTATCTTAAATTTTAAGTTCAGTAAATTAAAAGTTATTTTGAAAACAAATTTCAGTAAAAGGAAGGAAACAACATTGTAAAGTGTTTAAAATTAAAAAATTTAAGAAAAAATGTTATTTTTCAGTTGTTTAAAAATAGTTCACTAATAATCAGGCTTTTTCTATTTTTGAAATGGGAAATTAATATGTGGTGCTAAGAAGCTTCATATTATTTATGCTGAGAATAAATGAACTCAACAAAGAAATAACAAAAGGGAAAATGTGTGTCATGTTTCTTTCTTGACCGCACCACCTTAGTGTACACCTGATCTTAGTGTTTTAATGCAATGTAATTTATTCAGCAGTTTCTTTCTGGTTTATTTCATTTGGATTAAGGTCTAGGTAGCTTTTCATGATCAAAAATACCTGTCAAAACAGTCTGCTTTTTAAAACTCTACCCATATGAATTGATTGCTTCTTAGATAAAACACCAAATCTAAAAATAAAAAAATGGAGAAAAAAAGTGCTTGATCAATGTATTCCTCAGAAAAGTTCACAGTGCCAAAACAGATTTTCCAAACAGGTATTTCAGACTTTTACAAATGAAACTTCAATAGCCTTTATTTCATTGAAGGCAGAAATCAATAAAATATGTTTAATCTGAAGGACAGTACTCTTTGATTTTGCTATTTCAAAAGATGTTGAAATTATGCAGGTGAAGTAGTTTCATGCATCTTAAAAATATCTTCAGAAGAATCAGTGCTTTGGGATTATCTGTTTTCTGTCAGAATATTTGGACTATTGACTAAAAATATTCATTTATCTTTATCTTTCATCTATGTATCATTACACCGTATCATACAGTGAAGCACCTGGTCCAGGCACCACACCTTTCTAGTTCAGAGCCACCTAAGGATTAGTTGAGACATGACAACCACAGCTTTTTTTTTTTTTTACAATAAAAAATCTAATCCTTGTGATGAATGTGTGCATTCCTTTAAAATATTTATTCAATTATTCACCAATAAAATTGAATCATGTGGGCACATTTATGTCTTTCATTTGCTATGATTGTAGTATCTTGTTCTTCACAATATGTGTTGTATAATAATTCAAAGGATCTGGATATGTGAACAGTGAACTTACATGGGAGCTAAGTATCAGGTTTATTAGTGAAAGGTACAGTATATCTAACCACCACAAAATCTATCACAACATAATTGAATTACACACAAACACACTGAAAAGTAAAACCAGGGAAATAAACGTAAGTGTTGCAATAAATTTCACTAAAATTTACACAAACCCAAGGCTCAATGTTTTTAAGCAATAAGCAAACAATTATGGAAATGAGCAGAAATTAATCATGCATCATACTCAAGGTGAACACAAGATGTCTACACAAATATTATCTTGGATAACTTGCCAGTAAAATTCATATCCACCTGTTATTTTAAAGGTCTGCAGAGTTTACATTATAGACTACTCTTCAGTTCATCTCTTTCCTCGTTCAGTGGCTTCTCTACTCAAATGTAGTATCAGGTAGCAAGACAGGCATCAAAGTCATTCAAAAATGTATTAACAGAAATGTAAGTTTACCTCACAGGAACCACCATGTAGAAAGCTCCAGAGTAGATATACAAACTCAGATAATACTCATAGAAACAGAGACACACTATTTCTTCATTCTAAAATCTTCAACATTTGATGATTTGCCATGCTGTTTTCTGATCCCATGTGAGCAGCCATACCTACAGGTACATTAACCTTTGATTATTTTCAAAACAAAGGCAAATGAGAATAAGCATTAGAAGTTGGTGCTTCTAATAATACTTCAACTCTCAAAAAATGTTGTACTGAGTACATCATAGTCACACAGGCACACTGAATATAAAGAAATCTGGAACTATGAGCACAGTGATTTTACTCTAACTAGGCAAAATAGATCATAGCATAACTTTTTGATCCAATACTTAGGGGCTAGAAGCAAGATTAGAGTTTTGTTGCCAAAAGGAGAGACTGTTTGGAATGTTCCCAAAGCAAATATATTTCCTTAGAGAAAACCACATGCATTTTAGTATTTGATACTTACGTTTCCTTATATCCTTTAAACCAACATTTAACATGAGTCAAAATACTGCAATAGTTCAATTTTATGGAACTTCAATAGACTGTGTGAGAAATATCCTACAAAATCATTGTGAAATACTCCCACAGATTTATCTTTGAGATAATAACAATGCAGGCTACAAGCATTTTATTGAATTAAAGTGAAGGTTATTTATCTCCACTCACAATTTTAGAGCTAATATGAGAATAACCATTACATACGTTTCGTATAAAATTATCAAAATAACTGAAATAACAGAGAGTATTTACACGGAGTAGCTTAGTAGGTAAAAGCACATGTGGGCTATGGCACACACTTGCCTGCACACAAATGCATGGAAACAAATGAAAGAGTCAAAAATGTAGTATACTTTGTAATGTTAATATGTATTGTATTTATATTTTATCATGTTACTATAAAGAAAGGGAGAGAAGAGGAGAAGGAAGAAGAAGAAGAAGAAGGAGAGAGAGAGATAGCCACCTCTGGTTTTGCTATGAATTGTGGCTACTTACATAAGATGAGTGTGTGTGATTTTTCATATGGAAGTGTGAATCTGTATAAAACAGTGGTTGATGCCATAGATATATAATCTTGGTAAATTATGTGGTCTTCAGAAATGATAATAAGCAGTGCTCATAAACTACAATAAAAAATTATAGGGCTTGATAATAAATCAATATTAAAAAGGCCTATGCTTTTCAATAGGTATGCAGGATCTGGCACAATGGGTAAATACTTTGTTATATCCAAGGATATGTAGTATCATAGAACTAAGCCCCATTACTTTTGAATATTAGATAGAGCATCCTTGTTATATAGTAGGATATGGGCTCATGGTTAAAATGAATGTTGTCATGGAGACCAGTTATTGAACATTAGAAGGGATTTAATGAATTGAGATATGAAAATCAAAATATTTGAGAAATAGAAGCATGGTTAGATTTTGTCAGGGAAGAGTTTCCAGATTATTGGGTTATCCAGATAGCTCTGTGCAGTCCATCTATAGTTATTATCACCTAAAAGTATATGTTGTATTTGTGTTCAGAACTTCATGCCTCACAGATTTTATTTTTCTTTCTCTTGCCCTAGATCAATAGTTCTGATGAGGCCTTTGTACTTCATGCTTAGCCTTCCATAGTCATTTATTTCTGCGAATGTCTGAGCAGCTGACTCTGGGAATGTTTCTGCTCCCTCTTTCACTCTAACATTCCTGTACAGCAAGTGTTTTTAGCAAGGCTGGTTAAAAGATGTTTCCACCCATGTAGTACATTCAATACATAAGCATACTGTTTCCTTAATTCAATGTACTAGGATAAGCCCTGAATTTTTTTTCTTAAAATACTTTTGACTGTTGAGTGTATATTGATCTTCTTCTTTACCATTTGAGCTCTAGATAGTTCAGTGAAACCTATAAGGATATTGGCTTCCTAACTTTTAGCAGGAACTTGACATGACAAAGTTTGGTAGTATATAGTATAAGGACTGTACTCTATGCTATTTTAATGGGGTGCATTTAAAGAACTTCAGTATGCCATGTCTCGATTCCTTTTCTGTTTTCCTGATGGGATGCTGTTATAATATATGAAAGCTGGTATTAAAGTGTTTTTTTTTTAATTTTTAGTTGTAACCTTTTACATACTATATAATCTTATTGTGTCTTCTAGCACTATCAGGAGCTACTCCCATAAAGTCTCAACAACATAAACTTAAAATGATGACACCAAGGGACATGCCACAGTGGACTAGAAATAGCCTCTGAAGCCTCAGTCCTACTTGAAGAACTATAGTCATCTGGAATTGGACTAGGTGTCTTCCCCAGAGAAGAGCAATCCAATTGGCTGTCCAGTGCCAAATGGTCAGCCTTGAAGACATACTTACAAATAACGTCAAAAAGACTGAAAAGGTTGTATTTAGGAATATACATTTATTGACATTCATATATAAACATGAAATAACAGTTAATGAAAAAAGAGGCCATGAGTTTGAAGGAAGCAGGGAGAGTTATATGGGAGGGTTTGGAGTAAGGAAAGGGAAAGGAGAAATGTTGTAATTATACTATAATCTCAAATGAACCTTATGTTATACTAATGGTCATGTTTCTTTTGAGTTCTCTAGGACATTTGTAGTTTTTCCTTGTAGTGTATACTTCGGAACCTGTAAAATACCTCAATTACTTCTTTCCTCTTTACATATAAACATATGAGCACTTTACTCGACAAATAAGTACCAGAGGACACACAATTTAAGTTGGGAAATGGAGTCAGGAGTGCTAAGAATCTAAGATCAGATTCAGCTACACAATGAATTCAAAGCCAACATGGTCCACATGAGAAACTATCTCAAAGAAAGAAAAAGGTAAAGAAAAGAAAATAGAAAAGAAGAAATGTAAAACAAAGGGGATGGAAAAAATGTCTATAAGTCCATGATCACTGTGTCCTACTGCCTAATTAACTTCTCTGCAATGAAGAGTATTCTCTGGTGACACTCAACAGAAAGTCAATGCAAACTAGCCCAGGTTCAATGTGAGCTTTATTGGTCCATGTATTCAGGAAGGACAAGGGTGAATCTGATGTTGAGTGGAAACAGGAAATTGAATGTCTTCAGAATACTTTGTATGTCTGTCTCTTCTTGTATTCTTCCTAGATGGATCCACTTATATTTTAGTACAGCAAGGCTAACTGGGAATTAGGTGGTTGACAATTCTGTATTTGTGCTAACAGTGTCATGGTCTAGCAGGTAATACGTCCAGAACAGCTACTGTCTGTATCATTGTGGAGAGTGAAAGAGTTGTTTTATTTTCCCCTGGTTGGAGCCTTTATTCTTTTATTGAGTCTTCCATTGTCTGTGTTATGTAATATGCAATATTTTAAATAAAAATTAAGATATGGAGTAATGCTAGACAAAAACAAACATCCACACATGCACAAACATATACGTGTAGAAGTGCCAGTTTGTGGTGAGATAAGAGGTGGTAGCTGTGGCTTGCTCTCACCAACTCCTCAGCCTGAAAAAGCTTTCTAGTTGAAAGACTTCCAGTATAGACAAACAAACAAGCACCAGACTTACAACAGCCAATTCTTAAGTTGAATGCTATAGGAGTCAAGGAGTACTCAGTCATAGAGAAGGTAAAACAGTTTTAGCCCTAGAATTTGCATATAATATTATTAGTGTTTTGGTCACAGAAAAAATGAGGAAACTGAGAAAATATTTTTATTCATTGATATTTCCAATGTTACTTTCTTTGAAAAAAATATATATCATGGATTTGAAATAATTTTTTTGGGGGGGAGGGTCTGGCTTGGCCTCAACTGAACTGGCCAGGCCTTATTGACTCCACATGGGAGGCCTTATTCCAACATAATGAATCATTATAAAGGTCTTGACTTCAGAATTAGAATTTACTTGGTGTTACTTTGAAGAGATTCATCTCTCCAAATACATCCACAAGCTTCTCTTGTGTTTTCCAGGCTTATAGTTCCTGTTGGTGCACAATACAACAAACCCCTTCTGCGATCTCACAGTTCCCAAACTGGAAGTTCAACTGCTCACTGCTTTCTGCTTAGCACTCCTAAGCCTGAAACCAAGGTGAGTTAGGCAGCACTCCCATCAGAAGTGCAGATGCTCTTCAAAGCGCCAACAATGATGGAGTGACTCAATTTCATCGAGGCTCCTTAGAGTTCCCTGTATCCTCTCCTGGTGTCAGGAGAAGATGTTCTACCCCCACAGAAGCCCCTGTATTCTGTGCTTTATATCTTGAAGATCAGAGAACAGAACAAGTCACTAGATTAAACATAGAGGCCAGGCAGTTGTGGCACATACCTAACAAGCAAGTGATATGGTGGGCGGAGAAAGGTATATAAAGTGTGAGAAGACAGGAACTAAAGCCTTTTCAGCTGAGGAACCCCTTTCGACTTGCTCTGTTTCTCTGATCTTTTAGCTTTCACCCTGATATCTGGCTTTGGGTTTTTCATTAAGACCATTTAAGATTTATGTTACATCACCCTACCCAGCTAAGCTTCCAACTTTTGAAAAAGAACATACAGCATTTTCTGTGATTAGAGTGGACATACAATGAAAACCTGCTCTAACTGTGTTTCAAATGTCCCAGAGACAATCCCAAGCTCAAATTAAATTTTATTGTGTCCTTTACATGATGCTGGATTTAGAGTCACAAAGCATACAAGAGTAAGGTGTAGCATGAGTCTTATTAATAAAATCACACCTGAGGCCGGTTCTTGGGGTGAACACTGGAAGGTCAGAGAGACAGAACGAGCCACAGCTAACCTCACCTGGCAAACTTCTCAGCTGGTCTTGCTTCCTCAGACTGGAAGCCTCTATGTCCTCATATCCGAATGACTCTCAGCTGAACTGCTGCTAGAAGCCTGAATGCTTAACCAGCCCAAATTCTTCTCCAGGCCAAATGCCTCGAGTTTCTTCACGCCTTATATACCTTTCTGCTCTCTACCACCACTCCCTGGGATTAAAGGCTGGTTTACTGGGATTAAAGGCGTGTGTCACCACGCCTGGCGGTTTCCAATGTGGCCTTGAACTCACAGAGAACCAGAGGGATTTCTGTCTCTGGAATGCTAGGATTAAAGGCGTATGCTACCACTGCCTATCCTCATGTTTAATATTGTGGCTGTTCTGTCTCTGACCCCAGATAAGTTTATTAAGGTACACAATATTTTGGGGAACACAATACCACCACATTTCCTCTCTTTTTGTCTAAAATTAAAAAAAGCTTATAACTAATACAAGAAAAATTACCTAATAAGTATATACAATACATATAGTCAAGATTACATTAACGATGTCTAGTCCATTAACATTTGACAGATTCAGATAAAAACTCCATTATATATTAACCAATGTCCAGTCCAGTAACATTTGACAAACTCAGACCAAAAAATTTTCATTACTTATCTTATTTAAAACAAGTAGTTCCTTTTTAAAAGTAGATTCCATAATCTCCCATTTTATCTTATCATATCCATATTCTCTCTTTTTTCTTTTCATAATACATTCAGTAGTCTACCTTTTGTCATTTTTATATCTTCCCCTTTTTCTCCAGGGTAGATTCAGTGATCTACCTATTTATCCTACTATTTCTTTATCTTTTTTCTCAGAGTAGATTCAATGATCTATCTCATATCTTATTCTCTTTTTCTTTTTGCTTTCTAGGGGTGAACATATCTTTAGGGAATCTTGAAAAGAAAAAATTTAGGTTAATTGTCAAGTCCTGTATCATTTGTCCAGTCTCTGTATAATAGGAAAGTTCAGGGCTTGTCACAAGTCTTTGCTGAGTAGTCTGTCAGGCTGGATCATCTTAGCTAGTCATCTCGAAATTGTCTTAAACACTTTGTAGTCCAAAGTTGATCTTTCCTTAGTGTTAATCAGTTTAATGGCTTTACCATATTCCATGTAGAATCATCATTGGGGAATCCGGTCATCTTTTTGAAGATTTCAAAGTCACTCACTGTTAGGCGTGGTCATGGTTCACTGCAGACTTTTTTTTTTTTTTTTTTGTGCCCCTCTGTGGTTTGAAGTAATCACATTCTGATAAATGTCTGTCTCTTGGAACCAAGAATGTTCTTCCCTAGAAGAGAATATCTCCACAGCAATTTCTACCCACCATTAGCCTTGACAAACTTTTCCAAACTGACCTTTGCCAATGTTTTCTTGTAACACGATGGTCCTGGTAATTCTTCTCTGATCAAGCAGTAGTAAATCCTTTGTCCCAGGTAGCCCCATCACCGCAGTCACCAACATGATGAGAAGCAGCCAGCAACTTGGAGCAGCAGCCATTGCCTCCATGGTCCCACTGCCACCGTTTGTAGCCGGGTCCTGACCGAAGCTTCTTCTTAGCAAGCCTCCTAGGCCGGCCTCAAACTCCAGATCCTCCTGCCTCTGCCTCCTTCAGCAAATCCTACCGGCGTGCGCCACCACTACCGGCCGAGTGTAGCTCGGGCCTGAGCTGGGGCTCACAAGGCCACAGGCAAGCAGCTTTTTCATGAATTCATACCACGAACGTTGGGCGCCAGATGTAGCATGAGTCTTATTAATAAAATCACACCTGAGACCGGTTCTTGGGGTGAACACTGGAAGGTCAGAGAGACAAAACGAGCCACAGCTAACCTCACCTGGCAAATTTCTCAGCTGGTCTTGCTTCCTCAGACTGGAAGCCTCTATGTCCTCATATCCGAATGACTCTCAGCTAAACTGCTGCTGAAGTCTGAATGCTTAACCAGCCCAAATTCTTCTCCAGCCCAAATTCTTCTCTAGGCCAAATGCCTCGAGTTTCTTCACGCCTTATATACCTTTCTGCTCTCTACCACCACTCCCTGGGATTAAAGGCTGGTTTACTGGGATTAAAGGCGTGTGTCACCACGCCTGGCGGTTTCCAATGTGGCCTTGAACTCACAGAGATCCAGAGGGATTTCTGTCTCTGGAATGCTAGGATTAAAGGCGTATGCTACCACTGCCTATCCTCATGTTTAATATTGTGGCTGTCCTGTTCTCTGACCCCAGAAAAGTTTATTAGCATACACAATATTTTGGGGAACACAATAACCACCACAGTAAGGGGATCAGGGATTCCTCCTCCATATTTTCAGAGAGATGCTGAGGCCAGCAACCCATGTCATGGTAATCCCATATGAAGGCCCTGAGAAGGCAAGAGGAACTGAGAGAGCATTATGTGAAGAAGTGGAAATGAAGCCTGAGTTGTGTTTAGAGCCCCCAAGATAATGGAAAAGTCAGAGTGGTGGGATAACTTCCAAGGAGAGCTGCACATAGGGCTGGAACCAGCCTAAGGAAGGGGCGTAGGTTTCCAGCAGTAAACCTTGAAGAAAGAAGTCTAGGTCCATTCTCACGACAATAGAGAATTTTGTGTTTGCTCTAATGAGTTCTGATGTTCCTCTGGTCTAGTAAGTCCTCTCCATGCCCCCGTTGTTCCCTTCCAGAATGATAATGTATATTCTGTGCCATTATACGATGGAGGTTCATAATTTGACTTTTAATTTTATAAGGCATTACAGCTCATAGATTGCCTTGAATCTCATAAAGACTGGACTTTTAAGCAATGTTGAGCTTGTGAAAAATATCTATAGACACCTTTAAAGTTGGGAATAAATGCACTTGTGCTATATGGATGTGGTGGTTTGAATGAAAATGGCCCTCATAAGCTCATAGGGAGTGACATTTGAAATGATTAGGATGTGTGGCCTTGTTGGCATAGATTTGGCCTTATTTGAGGAGGTGTCACCTTGTTGGAGAAAGTGTGTCACTGAGAGTGGTCCTTGAGGTGTCAGAAGCCCGATTCAGTCCCAGTGACTCACTTGTTCATCCTTTAGCCTGCCAATCCAAACGTGGAACTTCTGGCTCCTTCTCTAGTGCCTTGTCTGGCTGTGTGCCTCCACGCTTCCCAGTATGATGACAATGAACTAAGCCTCTGAAACATAAGCCAACCTCAACTAATACTTCATCTCTAAGAATTGCCATGGTCATCGTGTCTCTTCACAGCAACAGAAAACCTGACTAAGATAAGGGACATAAGACTGTAGTGGCGGTGTGTGGGGTGTGATGGCTGGTGGGAATGGATAGTGGAATGCAGTTGTTCAGATGAGAAATGTCACCTGTAGAATTGGACATTGAAGCACTTGCTTGTCTATTTCTGGCATTGTTTGTGGGTGCTTAGGACATGTGGCCTTGCTGCTGGGAAGGGCTTTGTTAAAACCTCTCCCTGCCCCCAGTTAACTCTCTGCTGTGTGCTTCAGGTTTTACATATGACCTCTCAGCATCCAGTTTCTATAGGCATGCCTAATGCTTGTTGCCACACTTCCTTGCCATCATTAGTCTTACCTCCCTGGAATCATAAGCCCAAATCAAGGCTTCCTTCTATAAGTGCTTCGATTGTGGTGTTTTATCACAGCAAGGAGGAAAGTGGCTAATAGTACTATATTTTATGAGAAGCATGTTTAAACAAAATGATGGTTTAAAATGTTCAAACTAAAGAGGTGCAAAAGAAATGAAAAAGCTACATGAAAAACTATTTCGAATGACTGTGAAATTTCATGACTGGAATCACACAAACACTATGAAAGTGGTGGTTGTTAAGTACCCATCATTATACAGTTCTGTTTTTTTTTTTTCTCAAGAAAATTGATGACTGACAACCTTGTTTCCATCTGGAAACATCTAACATCTGTGGTTGTAAACATCAAAGCACAGCTGCTGCGGGTCTGAGTAAGCACTCCAATTTATTTATTTTTGACTTTAAAACATCTCCAGTTTTCATCAAACATCACATTTGTTAAACAAAGTTCTTATAGCAGGAGAGAAACAATGAAGAGGAATCACTATGTCAAACAGTGAAAAACAATACTGTCATCCAAGAATTTTGTTACATGGGATACAATCTTACTTCAATTAAAAAATGTTATGGTATGGCTGCTTTGCTTTTAAGAAATGACACAATTTCTCCCTATTCCCATGGTGCCTTCATTTATCATGGTATCTCTTTCCTTGTTCTCCCACTCTGTTCCTGATCCGGCTTGAACCTCCCGCTCCCCTAAGCTCTCATCCACCCATCCCTTGCCCTCCATTACCCTCCTTCACCCCCAGTTTGCTCATGTAGATTTCATCCATTTCTCCATCACTGGGTGATCCATGCATCTTTCTTTCCTAGTGTCCTCCTTACTAGCTAGCCTCCCTGGAGCTGTGGATTGCAGTCTGGTTATCCTTTGCACTAGGGAGTTTCCCAGGAATTCACAAGGACGACTCCATCATAAACTACTGCAATGCTTGAGAGGGTGCCTGAGCTGACCTACTCTGGTGAGTGGATGGCCTAACACCCTAACTGCCATGATAGAACCCTCATCCAGTGACTGACGGAAGCAGATGCAGAGATTCACAGCCAAAACCCAGGAGTCCAATCAATGAGAGAGAGGAGGGATTATATGAGCAAGAGATTCGAGACCATGATTGGAAAAAGCACAGGGACAAATAGCCAAACTAGTGGAAACACATGAACTGTGAACCAATAGCTGAGGAACACCCATGGAACTGGACCAGGCCCTCCGGATAAGTGAGACAGTCGATTAGCTTGAACTATTTAAGAAGCCCCCAGGCAGTGGGACCAGGACCTGTTCTTAGTGCATGAGCCGGCTTTTTGGAGCCTAATGCCTATGGTGAGATACTTTGTGCAGCCTTGGTGCAGGGAGGAGGGGCTTGGACCTGCCTCAACTGAATGTACCAGGCTCTGCTGACTTCTCATGGGAAACCTCGCCTTGGAGGAGGTAGGAATGGGGGTGAGTTGGGGGAGTGGGAGGAGGGAGGACAGGGAGAATCTGTGGTTGATATGTAAAATGAATAGAAAATCTCTTAAAAAATTAAGAAACTACATAATCTAAAGCTATGAGAATGATCCATATTCTAGACTTCATTTTATAGAAAAATATAATTTATAAAAATTAAAAAAATTCAAGGAATAAATTGAACTATTCAAAGTCAAGATAAAAACATTTTTCTACTCTTTCAAATGTGCTGTTAGACACTGATTGTAATTTGACTTCCCACTCTAAAAGTACATCTTAGATGTTATTAAATTTTAATTGTAGATGATCTAAAGAAATATTTCATATAAAACATGTCAAAATAAATTCACATAGTATAAATATCATTGACTCTATGTCAAACCATTAATTATTTTCCCAATTATTCATCATAGTTCTAATTAGTTACAATTAGTTTAGCTTACTTAAATTTACTTCTTCCCATCTAAACCCAGGATAATATAGAGGAAAGAAATCATCCTTCCAAGTTTTCTAAGGATGCTCACCACATTTATTTATTACTGTTATTTTGTGTGGTGTGGTAAATTCTTTAGTGGTTTCTGTCATTCTTAATTTGTGTGCACCCACATGTATAAGCATGTGTGTGGAACTGAGAGGTTAATGTTGAGTGTCTTCCTCTATTATTTTCTACCTTATTATTTGATAAAGAGTTTGTCAATGAACCTGGTACTCATCTATTTGGTAAGACTAACTGGCCAGCAATCTCCAGGGATACTCTTGTTCCCATGTCTCTGTAGCTAAGATTGTAATCATGCAGTCCCATTCCTGAATTTATTCTTTCCATGTAGTTTTGTGCAACAATTTCCTCTGAGACAAAACCATCACTCTTGGAGGGAAGTTCCTGAAGACAAGGGATTTTCTAACCTGATGGGAGGTGAAACATTCCATCAGTGATGGTTTAAGTAACAATGGTCCTTATATGTTTATGTATTTCAATATTAAATCTCTAGTTGGGGCCAGGCGGTGGTGGCGAATACCTTTAATCCCAGCACTTAGGAGGCAGAGCCAGGAGGATCTCAGTGAGTTTGAGGCCAGCCTGGTCTACAGAGTGAGAGCCAGGACAGGCACCAAAACTACACAGGGAAACCCTGTCTTGAAAAACCAATTTAAAAAAAAAATCTCTAGTTGATAGAACTGTTCGGGACAGATTAGGAAGTATGGAATCATTAGAAGAGGTGTGTCTCTGGAGGTTTCAAAAACCCATGTCAGTCCCTATTAATTGTTTCTGCCTCATGCTTATGGAGCAAAATGTAATCTTTCAGCTACTTCCCTAGCACCTTGCTTACCTTCTTTCTGCTATGCTTCTCATCGTTGATAGTCATGTACTCCAATCCTCCATAAGCCCATAATAAACTATTTATCCTATAAGGGGATATGATGCTTATCATTGGCTATGGTGCCTTATCACAACAGAGAAGTCATTAACAAACCACCCTACAAGGAAAAATGTTAAGTTACAGGATGTTTTAGAGGGAGGTAAGACTGAAACTGATCACATTTCTATATCTCTCCCTCCAAAAGCATATATAGATAATAAGAACTATGGAGAGACACCAAGCCACTTGGAAGAAGCAAAGGGTAGGCAAGCCACCCAAAAGCAGCTGCTATCAGCTAAGATGCATGAGAGAGACACACACTCCCTGAGTTTCCTCAAAGAAACTGTTTACAACTTTCAAAGTGCCTGCAAGTTGTTCATTATACTTCATATTTCTTAGCTTATTATAGAGGATCCCAATTCTCAGTCTAAAGATCATCTGTAATGTGTTTAAAGCAACTATCCTGCAGCTTGTCAAAAACATGTAATTCATAAAGAATGCCATTGTGCTTTCCTGAAAGGCCTCGGCC
>CABHPQ010131417.1:0-11924 GCA_902168405.1 Peromyscus aztecus | reverse complement strand
AGATAGATAGATAGATAGATAGATAGATAGATAGATAGATAGATAGATAGATAGATAGAACAGGAATAGGGATAAGAGTATTTTTGTAGTGATATTTGCATAACATAATACTCCCAATTTGAATCATTTTAAGTGTGCAATTCAGTGGCCTTTCATGTATTCACAGTATTGTACAACCTTCCCAACTGACTGTCTCTAGCCCTTTCCATCATCCTGAGCAGGAAGCCTATACCTACTAAGAACACTCTATCTTCTTTCATTCACAGTAACTACTATTCTGTTTTTCTCTCCATAAATTTGTGTGTTCTAGGCATCTCACAAAAAAAAAAAAAATCATGGGACATCTGTCTTAGCACAGTGTTTTGACGTTTCTTCCATATCAGTATATATCAGAGCTCCATTCCACATTATTTAACATTCATCATTCGACTGTCTTGATAGTCACTGGACTAGTTCCACTCTGGGGCAGTTGTGAACTATATCACTGTGAACATCGATACACAAGAATTTGCCTCATTTCCTGTTTCAATTCTTTGACAATTTACCTGAGAGTTGAGTTCCTGGATCATTTGAAACTTCTGTTTAAATTCTTCAGTGATAGTTTTTTAGATTGCTTCAACCTCTCAAAATAGCATCTCAATGAGGATGTAAATCATGGCTTCTGTCAAATCCATGTTCACACATTCAGAGTTCACATCAGAGATGAAAGGTATCTCCTTTTAACTCAAGGTCTAAAACTTTGAGACATAAATCCAGTCCACAAACTTGGCACTGAACCCTTCATTTGAAACAGTCATTGATGAAGGTGGGGTAACTGGAAACACTTCAAATTTAAGTGTGCAACATAGAGTCAGAGAAATGGAGTGGTAAGAAAATGGACATTCCCTGTTGTTGTTTTGCTCAATGTTCTGGTCACCAAAATGTCCTCTATGTTTTTACATTTTATAAATACATAGATTTATCACAGTGTCTCATAGATTTGTGCCCAAATAAAAATAAGTTGCCTTGGTCATGCTGTTTTATTTCAGCAATAAAAAAGTAACTAACACAGTTGGTTATTGATTTAAGGGGGAGTAGCGTGAAGTTGGGAAAGAGATACTTCCCATGTGAGCTTAATTTCTAGCTTTGGTCATGTGATCCACCTCCAATCTTGTTGCAGCAGCAGGGAATAAAGTTGTTTAACTTGACTTTCATTTACTTATTTTATTTCTACTCTTAGCTGTTTGTACCTTAGATCAAATTATGTCAAATGGACAGAACTTGCCTGTAAATATCCAGCAAACATTGCGTTACTAAGAAATTCTTATTCCTACTGGGCAAAGTCAGGAGTTGGTGTAACTTATACCTAGTTGTTCATCAATTTCAATTTAATGAAGTATTCATCTGATTTCAGAATTATAAAATTTTCATTGCACTAAAACATCTACTTTATATTTATACAGCCTGCAGGATGAGCTATCTTTTCTAAGTACACACTGAACGTCTAAGAATGTACCTATCTATTTACCTTCTAGTGAGCTATTCCACTAATCTTTCTTTTTTGCATGGTGGATTATTGACACTGTTTCCCACTTCCTATCTTTTTTCATTTACTCTGTATCATTCAGTTTTTACTTCAAGCATCATTTCAGTTGTAGGCTTCCAGTCAATCATCATCCATTTCATGTCTCTTCTTCTCATAGGCCATGCACACAACAAAGAAGCATCCTGTTCAAAAGAATACCTCAGTCATATGCATATCAGCATGCAGAATGTTGTGTTTTCATAAAGGAGAGGAGCAGGTGTAATGTCAGCTAGAGAAGGAAAGCAAGGACCCAGTTCCTAATGGCTTTTTGTTTCTTCTTACAAACAAAATTCAGATAAGCAGGGATTAAATGAGCTGTTTAGATATTATGTCCTTTTCCTTTTCCCCTCTTTTCCCTTTTGCTTCTCTGTCTCACTGCCTCTCTTAGTCACTGTTTTACTGCTGTGGAGAGACAACATGACCAAGGCAACTTTTTAAAAAGAAAACATTTAATTAGGGGCTAGCTTACAGTTTCAGAGAGTTAGTCCGTTACAGTCGTGGTAGGGAGCATGCTGGCACACAGGTAGACATGGTACTGGAAAGGAGCTCAGAGCTTTACATCCTGATCCACAGGAAGCAGTCAGAGAAAGAGGTACTGCATTTGGTGTGGGCTGTTGAAACCTCAAAGCCCATGCCTAGTGATACACCTCCTAATCCTTTCCAAACAGTTCATCTACTGGGCCTAAGCATGCAAACATATGCGTCTATGGGGGCCATTCTCATTCAAACCACCACACTGCCCTTTCTCCCTGGTCCCTTGGCTCTCCATTCTTCCTATTCTCTGATCCCTTCCTCCTTTCCCTCTTTCTTTTCCCTTAATTTCCCCTTCTCCCTGCTTTTCCTAAATTGCATTTCCTAAATGCAAATACTGAAAATTTCTAGGATAAGATAAGCAAATTTGTCTTCCTAAGGTGTGTACCTATGTCTCTTCAGTTTACACAGGTGGGTGCCAGAGGAAGGGCTCTGCCTGTCCTCCCTCGGAGGCATCCCTAAGGGAAATGTGCCTCCGCAGTCCTGGACCTGACTCTGCCATCACAAGTTTGCCGCCGTTAGACTCACCACCTAGAAGAACACACAGTAAGTTTTGGGAAAGGGTGCGGAGAACAAGAGGCCACTGTGAAGTAGAGAGGCAGCCACCAGGGAAGAAGAATGGCTTTTAGCATCTTTAATTGTGCTGACATTGTGCCTATCTCAGATTTCTGTGTATTTGCAGGTGGAAAAGAATCAAACGAGAGTTGCTAATCCCTACTGTTCCTCTTTCTCTCTCCTTTTTCATATTAATCAAATTTTTCTTCCCTACTGAACCTTAGTGACACTACTGGTTTTCTTATCAACCCCTAGTTGTAATAATGATAATCTTAAAATGTGTGTTCAAAGTTGTCATCTTGACCTCTGTTTCTAATCATGACGCACTGCTCACCATCCCTTTTCAAGTCAAGAAACTTGTGTTTTCTATTTAATGGTTTTGTCCTCTGCTCTGCTGAAAACAAATATGTGCCTTACCATGTTTCCCACCATTACAAACCCACCTCATTCTAGAAGAGTCTCTTTGGTAAGACTATAAAATCAATTGTCCAAATTCTAGTTCTCCATATCCTCAAGGAAGCTATGAATCTCAAAATCTTGACAATTTGATCCATAGCCTTTAACACTTTTAGTGTATTCCATTTCCTACTCTTTTCATTATTTCCTTGTTCTTCCTTTCAGACATCTCATCTTTTCAATATAAAGGGTAAAGCCAGACACATTACTTATTAAAGATTCTGGTCAGTGAGGATTCGGTGAGAAGATTCCCACACATCTCAGCACTAATCTCTTACTGTATTCTTTCATGAATGCTTTTTAAACTGTTTCAGGAAGCCTGGACTTGTGGTTTACAGTCCCCCCACCCTCATGCTTCTCTCTAGACTCCTGAGACACTAATTTCCAAGGAGATTGTTGAGTTTCCTATGAGCTCATCCCACCCACCCCCTTTTTTTCCCCTTAAGGTCTCTTTAGAAAAGTGTTTTGTGTGTTTGGGCCCAGAAAGACTACAAGGCTCAGTTGGTTTAGAGGGAAACTTTAACTATAAGCCATCTGCAGAGTTGAAAGAGAGGCGAGCAAATAAATAATTTTCAGGGCTCAGTATAAAATAAAAGTGTGATAGGCTCCTTATCTAAAACTTACTAACAATTATAAGGCAGTGACAGTAGAAAATGAGGTCCTTTAAGCACAGGTCCCTGCGTGACTGAAGTAATTTGCTCATGGAGTGAGAAGGCAGCAGGAGCAGAGGGAGAGGTTCCTGTTCTGTAGACACAGCTGGTTGATGAGTGATGACTGATTGACAAGTAAGACAACTTCCCACTTACTAAAATATTAAAAGCCATTCCCTCTGGGGAGATCTCTCAGTGGGTAGCAGTACTTGATGGGCAGGCATGAGAGGATGTGAGTTCAAATCTCCAGCATCCAGGTAAAAAGTCAGGCATGGCCACATGGTCTTGTAACCCTGAAGCAGAGACAAACAGATCCCAGGAGCTAGCTGGCCAGTCAGCCTAGCCAAGACCGTGAACTTTAGGTTCAGTGAGAGATCTGGTCTCAAAGTAATGTGGTTGGGAGTAATAAAGATATCTGGCATCCTCCTCAAGCCTCCATATTTTCACACACACACACACACACACACACACACACACACACACACACACGAGTGGATTCACCCATCTATAAAACATACACAGTGTTTCTTGGCTAATTATTTGAATGTGGGTTTGTTTCCTTTCCTGCCTTATCAGTCAGGTAGAAATTTTCTCTCTATTTCAGTATAGTGACCTGAACTTAATTTTAGTCAACTTTTTTTTTTCTCACAAAATACTATTGTTGTTTTCTGTAAATGCATGTAATTGTACCAAGGGAGTACAGAGAAGACATGTGATCTTATCTATTATAAAGTTTTGGGGTGCAAAACAGTCATAAAAACAGTCATTATTCTCAAGTAGTTTCCCATTTGAGGTAACAAGGTGAAAATACATTATTTAGAAATACTATGAAGGGCAAATTGGTCAGGTTTGAATCCTCAGTTGTACATTTCTGGGACACAGTGGGTTATGATCTTTTAAAAAATCTAATTGTATGTGTTAGTGCTGTTGTCAGGGTGGTCAGGGATCGCTTAGGGCTCAGTCCTTGCACTTATTTTGTGTCCTG
The DNA here is from genome assembly GCA_902168405.1 of Peromyscus aztecus. Taxonomy (NCBI): domain Eukaryota; kingdom Metazoa; phylum Chordata; class Mammalia; order Rodentia; family Cricetidae; genus Peromyscus; species Peromyscus aztecus. Next base: position 7,183 of record CABHPQ010131417.1, on the reverse strand, counting down.
ACTTGGGCTTTTATAGCATGGTACCAAAAACAGAAAAACCTACAGAGCTTATTTAGTTTGTTCAGCATGGTAGAGTTTTCAATGCATGCTTCACACCCTCTTCAAGCTTTAGCTTCTATCTAACAAAATTAGTAGTCACTTGTAAGTTTAATTCACAAATTGGCAGTGAAAATCCTATTGAACTCACTGGGTGCCACTGAAGAGTTTTCCTTCTATTAGTAATAGTCTCTGAGAGATGCAGATATTGCCAGACAAGCCCCGTTCCCTCAAGGTCCTTACAGTCTATAGAAGAAGTGAGATGCTTACAGAAGAGAAGTATCAATGAAATAGGAAATGATGAATCTTACAAGAGAGTTCAAACCAGTTAATGAATTCAGAGGCACCTGGCAAACAAAGCGTTACAGAGGAGTGTGTTCCAGGGAAGCCTTGGGGAGGCTTTCTCAAATATCTGAGATTAAGAAAACATTCTTAGGAAAAGATCAAAAATTAGGAAAGATAGAGAGAGTGTGTCACTCCTGGAGAAATTTTGAAATTAAGGATTGTTAACTGTTAGGTCTTCAAGGGTCTTGATTGAATTCAGAGTTAGAATTTTTCTAGGTACAATGTAGATTGCAAAAGTTCAGAACGAGTATTAACAGATCAAATGCAATACTGTACAGGCAAAGAATTTTAAAACAACAGAGGCTATACCAGACTAATCATCTAGAAAGTCATATTCCCTTCGAGGAATCAACATTATCAGTCTGGTCTTTACTGAGGAATGTCTACTGTCAAATACAGGACCTCTCCTTCTGCCTACCACGGACTGGAATGAAATCCATCTTGATTGTAATTTGAATGAGTAGAACAATTAAAAAAGAACTCACAGGCACAGAAGTATTACATATTTCAGAACCTTGAGAACTTTCAAATGATCTCATAATGAGCTAGACAAAGAAGGTTGAACTAAAGTCACTAATGGCATTATAGTAATTAAATAACAAAAACATCATAAGCCAATTACATTCTATGGAGCATTCCCATTTTCTAGGAATTGTATCATTTACTTAACTGCATTACAAAATTTCATCTTCCCCCAAAACTTACGTAACATAGATATTATTTTCTCTTAGCAAGAAAAGTGACATTTAGTAATATTATCTAACTCAGCTAAGACCTCAGTTCCAAGGCTTTGTTGCTGTTTTTTCACTTAAGTTTTTTATAATTTAGAACAAAAAAATCTTAATCTTAGTATTTAAGTTTTATTCTCTGTGTTTCTTAAGTCCCCCCCCATTTTTTCAATGAACATATATTTCTAAGAGATTTAAATAATGAATATATCTTTCATTTTTAAGTCAAATTAGAGTAGGGTTTGCTTCTGAGCTGATCCTGGTTTCCATATTGCAAGGTAAAGTTGTGCCAAACAAAAAGATCTTTTCATTGTCTTTATCATGTTAAGACTATATTCTTTTAGGGGTGGAGCTTGAGACAGGGTTTCTCTGTGTAGCCCTGGCTATTCTGAAACTTGATCTATAGACCAGGCTGACCTCAAACTCAGACACCCACCTGCCTCTGCCTCCTGACTGCTGGGATTAAAGGCGTGCGCCACCACTAGAGAAATGGATTGGTACTGTAGGAAATTCAGAACTACTTGACATTTCATCCCATGCATTTGTTTTATAGAATCCTAGTATAAAGAACTTGGTTTCATGAAAAGGCTAATACTGCAAGGTATCTTCCACCCTCAGTCTTTACCTTTTAAAACATCCTTCAAATCTCCTGAGCAAGTTCGCTTTGAGCTTCTGCAGCATCTCTTTATCGGGAATGACTTGATGGGCAAGTTGTCTTCGGAATTTCCCTCCTTAGCAGTGGTCTTACTGATTTTTCACCTGAATCTGTTAGTCAAAGTCCTTGGGAATGGTGGGTGGCAATTAAAACTTCCCTTCAAGATATCTTCTAGCATGGGTGGCTTCTCTGTCATTTTTTTTTCAGCCATAACGTATATGGGGTCCTAGGTCAGACCCCTACAGGTTCCCTGATCTCTGGGAGCCACCATGAGTCCCTGTCAGTCGACTCTCTAGTGTCCCTCGCCCCTCTGGTTCCTCTGATCCTTTCTTCCCCTCCTCAACAGGACTGCCCCGGAGCAAGTAATTTTCCAATCTGGTGGGAAACATTTTTCTGAAATGAAAGCTTAATGTGTCCATAGCTCTTTAGTTTTGATGAGCAAGAATTAAAATAATATTAGGTACTTCCTCTATTATCAGAACTATGTGTATTCCTGGGACTGTATGGCTAGAGTCACTCACTATTTAATTGAACCACATCTCTTCCATCTAGACACACATTACTACTTAAGGAATCATAGCAACCATGAGTTCTGACTCTAGGAAACTGTTAGGAGATGGGCTCAACCTTCTTCCTTCTTGCTTTGTTGCCATCTATGAGAAACTGAGGCTGGTTCTTCTCTGCAAGCCTTAGTTAACATTCTTTCTCTGCACTGTTGTGATTAGGCAATCACACAGCAATTTGGCACGTAAGAAATACAGTGTCTGGCTGTTGAGTAGAACGTCAGAAATGATCAAAAGTGACTGTAGGTTGGTGGCCCTGCATAAAATAGACCAGTTCCTTACACTCTCCTCATACTTATTTCCAGGATTTTGTTATCTGGATTCTTCATTTTGTTTATCAGTGGGCCCTTGAGAATACAAGGTACTCCTATTTTCAATATTAGGAATTTATCGTACATGTTATATATATTTATAACATAAAGGAATAATATTAGGAATTCAACCTAAATATTATATATTTATATAGTAAATCATATATCCAGTTATGACATGAAAATTCTAAGCTCACTTCCTCAAGAGGAATAAAGTAACCCAGATGAGATAAAATACCTGTTTCCTATGTGATCTATGTGTTTTAATGCAAAAATATACTGAAATGGAAGGTCAACCTTTATTTTAACGGTGTTCATCGAAAACTTCACACAACTCAAAATACAGATTAAAGAATGTATGCCTATTTGGACTTAGCCCATGTCCCTGAACTGAGGCACAACAATATAATAGTAATAATATCATAGCAAAGTGGTTTCAAGAAAAGAAAATAGAACAAACACAGGAAATTATGTGGGATTATGGAGTTCAAAGTCCATTCATGTTTTTATGACTAAGAAAGCAAATATCAGGAACCAACTTCTGTGCTTCTCTCCATCACTAAGATGGCCTTAGTGTCTCTGATGCCCTCGGTATTCTGTGGCAAATAGACACAGCAACACAGTAAAACCCGGCAGCTCTCAGGACCAAGCCGAGGCATCCCCACCTCATCATTATGAATATTTTTATGGTCTTATTAAATGACTTTAGAAAACTTCTCTTGTTATTCCATTTCAATAATTACACATTTATGTTAACAACATGGGCAAAGCTTGTAAATCTCTACCTAAGTGAAGAAGAAACCAGTTTCCCAAACTGAAAAACCAGGAATGTTCGTTCTTTCTCCCACATTTGTATACAGATTCCAAGTGGCAGCTTTGGTAATTTTAAATAAAGAAGAGCTGCGGGGCATGTTCTAACTACTCCTCTCTCTGACCAGACCTTTTGGTGGCAGGAGATATTTCAGTCGTTTTTGCTTCTCTATATCCTGTTTGAATTCTTGTAGTAGGAAATGGGAACTTATTGAGTGATCATACAAACCTGTAATATGGAGGTACCCTGATGCCATGTCCCATACTCTAGAGCCTCCCTCACACTTACCTTACTTCTGGGGTTATGTCGCCGACTCTTTAGAGAGGAAACTTGCATATTAAATCTTCAAGAGAATACAAAGTGACAGGTGAGAAAATCGCTTGCTGATTGTTGCAGTTGCTATAAAAAGGGGCTCATGGAACATTTATAAATTTACCTGCCTCATCAACTATACTACTGGCAAACCACCTCTGAACAGAGCAGCCTTTTCTCCTATGTGGCTTTGCATTATCAAATTTATTTGTGGGTTATCAGAGTAGAAGGGATACAGCCTTGAGGTCTGATTGAGTAGATTCCTGATGTCTTTTGGGAGGGGACAACTTGTAGCATTCTATTACACCAACTCAAGACCCATTTGGCTACTTTCATGACAGCGGTGGAGCCTGCATGGGAGTGGACTAGACCCTCTGCATGAAGGAGACAGTTGTGTGGCTTGGTCTGTTTGAGGGGCCCCTGGCAATGTGATCAGGATCTATCCCCGGAGCATGAGCTGGCTTCCTGGATCCCATTACCTATGATGGGACACCTCACTCACCCTTGATGCAGCGGGGAGGGGCTTGGTCCTGCCTCAACTGAATGTAGCAGGCTTTGCTGTCCCCACATGGGAGGACTTAGCCTTTTGGAGGAGGGGATGGGGGGTGGGTCGGAGGAAGGCAGAAGGTGGGGGAGGGATGAGAAGGGGATTTGTGTTTAGTATGTAAAATGAATAAAAAAATTTAAATAAAAAATATTGTGTGAGAGAGAAGTGTTTTGTCTGCATGTATTTTATTTAAGCACACTGCTTGGATTACCTAGTGCCCATGGAAGTCAGAAAAAGGCACTGGATCCCTGGAACTGGAGTTAGTTACAGATGAGGCAGTTGTGAGCTGCCATATGGGTGCTGGGTATGGAGCCCAGGTCCTCAGGAAGAGCAGGAAGAGCGGTGAATGCTCCTAACTGTTGAGCCGTCTCTCCAGCCTAGGCTGTGTTTTCTTGAGACAAATCTGCCTCTGCTGTTTGTCCAGGATCTTTGCAAAGTTGAAAAATCACACTTTTTGAATACAGGTACTTTCTATCAAAGCTAAACCTTTGTGCATTTACCACAAAATAGAGTCGCTCCATATGAGAGTCAATAGTCACTGAGAACCCCATGGCAGAATTTAAAGAAGCAATTCTAATCAGAGCAATAAAATTAGACATGAAGGGAGGGAGGTTTGGTGACAAACGCCAGTGAAATGCAACAAATCAAAAGGCCACCCCTTTAAAAGATAGGCTTCACCACGTTTAGAAGTCTAAAAGAAATGGGTACAATTTTAGATGGGTCTGGTTTGTCAAAATTGAACTAAGGGGTGGTAATAAAAATTGTAAAAGGCTGCCAAGCTTCCCTTGCTTTATTTTCTCAGAAACGTAGCTGCCATTGGTATTCCTCACAATGAGTGTGCTTTGGCTCAGAGCAAGCATGGGCTGAATAATACATGAGCCTGTGCCTAGATGACTTAGAAATATACTAAGAGAAGAGTTGCAAAGAATTTTAAATCGTAGATGAAAGTTCAGGAAAATTGAGTAAGATGTTTTTAAAATCTGGGCTTGATTTAACAAATTATTTTAATTTTATTTTCTATGTATTTTTGACCATGATTTTATGAGATTTAAGAGAGTTTGGCCTAAAGAGATTTTTAGTTTCTAATTTAACATTAGCTATGCAAGTTGGAAATTAATGAAAAGATCTCTCTACCCATGAAGACTCAATTATCTAGACTCTAACAGTCTTCTCTCCTTCAGAGAGGCACAATCAGTTTCAAATGTGCTTGTCCAATTCTTCGATGCTAGCCCAGTGCACACAGTTTCCTGCTACTCACCTGCCCCTGCACAGATCTTAGGCCATTTGTCACTATGTCTGATTACAAATTACTTGTTAAAGCTGTTAAAGACAATTTGCTAATTTTTTTGTTCATGCTGTTTCTTTACTATTTGTACATTTCACAGAAATAGTTTGGGTGGATGAAATAACCATTTTCTATCAGGAAAACTAAATCATCAAGTGGCCTAATTTCTAGCAGTCTTATACCAGAAACAACTCTTCTTGGGACATAAGGGCAATAAAAATGAGAAAATGGGAGAAATTTCTTTTTGTCTATATAATTGATAGACAGACAGATTATTTATAGATAGAGAATAGATAGATGATAGATAGATAGATAGATAGATAGATAGATAGATGATAGATTATTTCCATTTTGTACTGTCAATAAGGGAAATAAGCAAAGGATCGTGTCATGGTATCATCTGAATTCTGTTTTATCTTTGCAGAAATAGTGGAAGAATATAAAAGTTCAATAAAGGCTACCTAGAATAACACTTTGCCTCCACCACCCATCTCATTCTATACCATCTCAGATCCTAGAAAATATTGTATTAAGTGAGGCAGTCCAGACCCAGAAAGACAAGGGTATGTGTTATCCCTCACGGGAAGTTCTCAGCTCCAAACCCTCAGATGTGAGCGTACAACATGTAAAAACACAGAAACTGGGAAGCTATAAAGGCACCATGGCAGGGCGGAAGAGGGGTAGCAGGGCACAGGTGGGAAATGGAATCATCGGGAGAGGCTCCAGCTGCGTGCACAAGAGGGTGGGAGGTCAGCACAGCAGGAGAAGGGGGGACAAATAGCACCAAGCTTGTTTGGTAAAGCATCAAAGAATCATTTTATATTTATTTAAAATTATACACAAGACATATAAGTGTATGCGCGCACACACACACACACACACACACACACACACACAAAGCAGTAAAGGAAGTTAAGCCATTTGGGCTGACAATACTCCCTACAAGAGTAAGACTAATAAAAACCCCAGGACCTGGCAGGAGTAAAGTCCTTTCGAATGGTTGGTTGGGTGTGGGAGCCCATTCTCAGGTTCCTCGTGGCTTTACCCAGCAGGTCCGCGTAGAGGATGATTAGGACCATGGGCCTGAGTGCAGGTGTCTGAGATGGTCTGCACTTGGCTGTGCTGGGGGAGGAGGTCTTTTGCTCCACCCCTTGGCGTCTCTATAAAAACCCTGGGACAGACAGACAGTCGGGGCCCATTGGAAAAGGTTCCAGGCCCTCTCGAGGCTATCCTTTATTTTCTATCTGTTTATCTCCGCAAGATTCTCCACAATAAATCCTTCTATCTAATATTTCCTGCTGCTCACACTCAAGAAATCTCTGGGGAGCTGTGGGGTTGGTGGGTAAATGCCCCACAGTTGGGTAAATCAAGTGATTCTCAAAACAATATAGACTATCAGTGTTAGTATTACTTGCGTGTTACCCTGCAAGAAAGCGTCACGAAACACGACAGAATCCACTGATAGAGTTTATTGGGGAGAGAGAAGGGGGGAGTGAGGGTCCGCGCGGGTAGAGACACGTGTGAGGGAGAGAGGGTTAGAACGATCATGGCGGCTTTTTATAAGGTGGCGGTGTCCAGGTAGCACGCCTG
>CABHPQ010131416.1:0-12921 GCA_902168405.1 Peromyscus aztecus | reverse complement strand
GTGTGTGTGTGTGTGTGTGTGTGTGTGTGTGTGTGTGTGTGCCCACGCTTCCATCCTTTTCTCTGCCCTGATGCCCCCAGGGAGGCAGCAGGTTGGCCAGTTGGGGCCCCCAGGGCAGGGAACTCACTGCTCCCCCCCAGCTTCTTCTCTATCAAATCACTCCATCCCCACGTTTCTATTTCAGGAGCTGACGTAGGCAGAGTTGTGGAGGAGGGAGCCATTCCCTCCTCGACTTTAGGTTTTCCTTCCAGCTGCTTCTGCATTTGTGAGGGAGGAAAGGCTAGGGCTGCCAATTCTAACAGCTCCGTGAATGCCTCCCTGGTCAATGTTTACCTTAACAAGAGTTCTTGCTGATTTCTGTTAGTTCATTTTCTGTTCTCTCTCTCTCTCTCTCTCTCTCTCTCTCTCTCTCTCTCTCTCTTTCTCTCTCTCTCTCTCCAGTAGCAAGGAAAGTTTTGTAAGCAAAAAGGATGCCAGGGAATTTCTGGGTTGCAAAGTCTTGCATTGAGAGGGGGAGGGGGCATTACAGCTCATGCTTGGAAAGGATGAGTGTAATCTGACTATAGAGACTGAGCTGAGCAGCAGGCTGGGATGTGCTGTGGGATGTTCTGTATGGCAAATGTGTTGCTAATAAAACACTGATTGGCCAGTGGCTAGGCAGGAAGTATAGGCGGGACTAACAGAGAGAATAAAAAGAACAGGAAGGCAGAGGGAGTCTCAGCCAGCCAGCCACCGACAGGACAAGCAGCATGTAAAGATGCCGGTAAGCCACGAGCCATGTGGCAAGGTATAGATTTATAGAAATGGATTAATATAAGATTTAAGAACAGTTAGCAAGAAGCCTGCCACGGCCATACAGTTTGTAAGCAATATAAGTCTCTGCGTTTACTTGGTTGGGTCTGAGCGGCTGTGGGACTGGCAGGTGAGAGAGATTTATCCTGACCGTGGGCCAGGCAGGAAAACTCTAGCTATAGGGATGCGTGGATGTCAGAGTCCCTTTGCTCTGGCGACCTCCGGTTTAACTGAAGAGAAGTGATTGAGTTAGAGGTGGTCCAAGAAATGATCAGGCTGGGGTGCAGTGGTAGCTCAGTAGGCAAGAACCTGAGTTCCAGCCTTAGAACCCATGTTTCAAAGAACAGGAAACAAAACAAGACCAAACGAACCGCAAAAGGAGCCCTCAGGGATGGTGGCGTGCATTTATAATCCCAGTGTTAGGAGACAGGTGAGTAACCGGGGCCGGGACAGGCGAGCCAGCCTAGAGCATCGGTAAGTTCCGGGTCTTTACAGGTCGTGCTGAAGAGAAGGTGGGCGACATCTGATAAATGACAGCCATGGTTGTCCTCGGACTTCCACATGCACACAATGTGCACCCTGACACAGGAACACATGCATGCAAGTGCCCCCTCCTCCAGGGAAGTGATCGGGCAGGTAGCCAGTGTTCTGCCCACAGACACAATCACAACCCTGGGACCCGGGAGCACCCTAGCCTCCCACTGTCCTTTCATGTTCCAAGAAGAAATAAAACCGCTCTTGCTGCAACCAAAAGGAATGCAGGTACACTTAAGAAGGGTGACGGCCGGAAGTGGCTAGCTTCCTCACCAGAGACCTGTGGAGCCTTCCAGGACTACGTGGAGTGGAGACTGGTGAATGGTGGCCCATCGGAGGGATTTCCTTTGGTAGAGCCGCCTGTAGCTAAAAGCATTTCATTTTTTTTTTTTTTGCTTCAAGAATGTGGATAGAAAGGGTACATGCCACCTCCAGGACTGGCTCACAAAGACCTCCAACCAGACTCCCCTCAGATCCTCCAGACCCTCTTTATTCCCAAACATCAGCTGGAAGCCCCAAATCCCAAGAGTCCCTCCCAGACCCCCCAGGAGCTGCTAGAAAAGGAGCTGTCTGTGTTTCTGTGAACTGCTCACATTTCATGGTTGCATGGGAGAAAAATAAACCGATACAATAAAACACTGGGATTTTAGTGTTTCTCTAAAACAAAAGTTATTTTAACTGTGCAAGATCGATACATAGTTTCAGAAGAAAATGATCAATTAGACCCAGTGACACAGACCTTAAGCATGATGTGCTACTGTTGTATTTTTTTTAAAGCATATGCCTACAAATACATTTATATTCTTGGGATGCTACTGGCAGAAACACAAGATAATAGGACCCATGGTTGCCTAGAGGGAAAGAAATTGAAAAATTGGAAGGACAAGATACTGTTTGTATATGAGTGTGCATATGTGTTTGTGTACATATGCATGTCCAGGAACACAGGTACATGTACAGGCACACATGTGTAGGTCAACAGACACCTATAGACATCATCTCTCAGATGATAGTCCTTTTTTTTTTTTTTTTTTTTTTTTAGAAGGGCTGATGTCTCTTACTGGCCTAGAACTCATTAGGTGGGCTAGAATGCTTGGCCCTGGAACCCTGGGGACGGGGTTGTCTCTTCTCCCCAGTGCTGGGACGGTAACCACCCACCACCTGCCAAGCTTCTCTAATGTAGGTTCTGGGAATTAAACTCAAGTCCTGGTGCTTGTATAGCAAGCCCTTTATGGATTGGACTACCTTCCGCTACTCCTGATACTGTTTTTAAACCTTGTGAATTTGTCCTGGGAGCATGTGTTACTTACTCATAAATTACATGCAGAAAACACACATTTTGAGAGGACCCAGTCTGCATCAAGAGAATTCTTGCAGACATTGTTGGTCCCTGGGGCCTCTTTTGAAAACCAGTGGTACAGCGTGTTGACTTTGAAAAATACATAAAACTGTTCTTTTCTGGAAAACTCAAGGGATGGGCAGGAGTGCAGCGCAGTTGTGGGGCAAATGTTCTCATCCTTTCAGAGACCCTTTCTAGTGCTCACAGGAGGCCCCAGCACCCGATTATTCCTAAAGGTGAGTCATGTATTCAAACGTAGATCTTCCAGAAAAGGGGGGCTCTGGGCTGAAGAGATGGCTCACCAAGTCTAATGACCTAATTCCATCACTTAGACCCACATGGTGAAGAAAACTGACTCCCACAGCTGTCCGCTCATGCCTACATTTACACCATAACACGTGCACGCGCACACACACACACAGACACACACACAAACACACACACACACACACACAGAATAAATGAATGTGATTTTCTTTAAATAAAAGAGGCTCTCAGTGTTTGGGAAGAGCCCTCTTCTCATTGGAATTGAGTACCACTAGTTCCTAGGATCACTGCTTTTTCCTAACATTTTAAACACTGGATTGAGATGGGGAGATTGACCTCAGAAACCCAAGTATGTTTGGGAATGATCCTTGGGAAGATGGCTGGATCCCCCAACACAATAACATCACATGCAAGTGGTGACGTGATCACATTTACTATTATAAGCTGCTATACTTTGGATTGGGACTTTATGTTTTGAAATCCATTTTATCAAAAAGGCTAAACTTTAAAAAGAAAGGAACGGGTTGGAAATGGACCGGCGTTTCCATGGAAAGTTTCTAGAAGGGTCCTGCTGCATTGCTAGGTATTTGGCAGTGTTCACACGGTGGGAACTTCCAATTATGATAGCTGTTCCCAGACTCACATGACAAGTTGTAAGTTACAAGGCAGGTGCTACAGCTGAGCCCAGTGGCTAGAACAGGGGCGTCTTCACACAGATCACTCTTCAGATCAGGGACAGCTGTGGAGATAGATGCACTTCATAAAAGAAGCAGCTCGAGAAGTCGAGGATGGCCAGCAAGTTGCACCCTTATCTCTAAAAACACTAATGCCATTTGGCTCAAATGCTATTCAAAAAACTGTCCCTCTCTGTAAACAAAACAACTGCTTTATATAATTTTCTCTAAATCAATTCTCCAAACACACAGAGGGGAACTGTGGAGGTCTGACTTCCTGAGAAACAACTCAATCAGCTACTAAAGACTTTGAATGACTTGCCAAGTTGCCCCACAGCGCCCAGGGTGCTGTGTGGACATGGAGGCCCTTAGCTGGCAGAAGTGACGTCACTACAGGGACTACTCAGACCCAGCCTGGTCCTCTTTCTCTTTGCTCACTGGTCACCACACAGAGAGAGGCCTCCACTGCCATATGCCTTTTTTGTTCTCCTGAGACAGTCTCATCCTTTTTAGGACAGCTGGTCTACCACAGACCTCTGCCACAATGCATTGTGCTACCATAGGCCCAAAACAACATGGCCATGACCACAGACTAAACGCTCTGAAGCCCTGAGCCGGAACTAACCTTTCCTCTTAACCAGCTATTTGTCTCGGGTACTTTGTCACAGTGATGGGAAGATGACCGCCACCGCAGGGTAGGAGAAGGCTGAGGAGGAAGTTTGCATCACCGATGGTTTAAAGTATCTATTTCAGGCAACCATGCTTTGTGGGATAATAGAAATGAGCACACAAAAAAGATGTCCTCAAAAATTCCCTGTCTGCATATAGAGCTTATACTCCTGTGGAAAGAAACAAACTAAAATATTTTAAAGCCCTAAACACACTGAGATCACAATACAACGATGGTTCATTGGTGGCGATGCTAATGCGTTTTTCTATTGCTGTGACAAAGTGCCATGACCAAGGAAGCATTCCGTTTGGGGCTCACATTCCAGAGGGTTAGAGTCCATGACCACCATGGCAGGGAACATGGCCGCAGGCAGGCAGGCATGGGGCTGGAGCAGTCACCAAGAGCTTGCATCTTGTTCCACAAACACAAGCTATAAGCGAGTCAACTTGGAATGGCATGGACTTTTCACACCTCAAAGCCCACCCCTAATGATACCATCTTCCAACAAGGTCATGCCTCCTCCAACAAGGCCACACCCCCTAATCCTTCCCAAACAGTTCCACCAGCTGCGGACTAAGCATTCAAATATCTGAGCCCATGAAAATCATTCTCATTCAAACCACCACAGAATTTTAGAGGTAGTTTCACCATAAAGCAGGTTGGTAACTGATTTGTGAAGGGTAGACATGCACTGGACAGATGCTCAGGACAGAGTCACCAGGAAGTACATAGACCCTGTGGTAGGAGTGTGCTTTGCTTGGCCAAGAATCAGCAAAGATTGGAGTGTGGGGGAGTCAGAGACAGAGGAGGAGCAGGAGATGGAGGTGGGGAGAACACCAGGTGTTGTGTGGGGGCATCACACTGTGTAAGGTCTTCAAGGGGAGGGCTTGGTTGTTCTCTGAGTGAAATGAGAAGCAGATGAAGGGTGTTTCAGCAAGGAAACACCACGCTACGATTCACAGGTCACAAGTGGGGACAGAGAAGAAGGGCAGAGGCAGAGAAACTGCAGTGAGGTTCCAACAACGTTGAGGGAAGTCCTGGGTAAGTGCGGGATGTGAAATGGCCACTTTTGCTCCATCTGAAGTTAGAGCCGAAGAGACTTGGTGACTGGTGAAATATGGGGACACAGAATGTGAGAGGATGGTGAACAGGATGCCTCCAGGTCCGCAGAGCGGTGCTGTTATCCGAAAGAGGAGGCTTACAGGGGTGGCAGGGTTGAAGAGGAGGAAGTCGGCGCTCAGAGAAAAGAAGGACTTTCTGGCTGAGGGAACACAGAGAAGAGATGGAGCACTAACCCGTGGCTGGGTGTTACCATGCCCGCCCCACAGACCCTGAGGGTTTTCTGAGGCTGAGGGCATGGTAAGCAGACACTGAAGAGGCTGGGGTGGAGCCGGAAAGATGACAGAGATGGCCTGGGGAAAGCTCTGTACACCAAACAGCGGCATCAAGTCAGAGTGAGTGAGGGATCATGGGGAGGCATGGGTGAGGATGGACTTACCTTCCAGAGCAGTCCTGCTGGTCGGTCACACTAAGGGACCCTGTAGATTGGGTAAGAGCAGAGTGTGGCAGGCTCACAAGAAATACCTGGCACGTTGTAAGTGAACCCCGATATTTCCTATTGAAAAACTTGAGGATTGCTGTTAGGTTCCCATTTGTTTGCTTGTCTGAAACAGAGTCTCTCTATTATGTAGCTCTGGCTGTCCCGGAACTCCCTATGTAGACCAGGCTGGCCTTAAACATACAGAGATCCGCCTGCCTCTGCCTCCCGAGTGCTGGGATTGAAGGCGTGCGCCACCCCGCCCCAGGCCCGACAATTGTTAGTATTTTTAAATCCAAATGCTTATCTGTAAAACCATGAAACGTAAAGCATACACTCTCTGTCCCTCTTTTGGAGGAGACAATGATTTGTAGGAGCCCAGGCCACGGAAAAGTGAGGTTAACACGAGCTACTGGATCTCTTCCTCATTCCCTTTCAATGATCTCCATCTCCCGCAAATGTGTAAATTCACTCTTCCCAAACACATGACACGGTGTTTGCTGTTCTCATCACGAAGCTGCCTGACTCCAAATGGCTTCCTCATGTTGCCCTCTATGTGGGGAGGCTCCCCAGGCTCCTGTGAAGGAAGCCTAACTGGGGGCTAGCTACATCGCCAGCCTTTGCCAATGGGGAGCCGAGAAAGAGCAGATTCGTGAGTTCTCAGCACTCACTTCTTGGCAAAGCTGGAACTCACACAGGACATGGCAGATGGAGCGTCTGCTGTCCTGGATCCCTGAGTGACCAGGCGGAGCACATCACTGACCTCCTCCCACAGACCTGCTTTGAAAAATGTGGATGTTGTTGCTTAAAGCCAGCGGAAGGGAGATAATTTCATGTTTCCTGATAAATACAAAGCAATCGGTTCATTATCTCCGAGTTTCAGTTGGAACACTGAGCCTTCCATCTGTATGACTTTAGGGATGTCACCTAATCCATCTGAGCTCCGTTTTATCCCCTGTCAGATGGGGCAATGATGTCTGACTTGTCTACCATCTCAGGACATGGAAGGATGCAGTGAAATCTGGAAGTGGGCTATGACCTCAAACCACAGTTAGAGATGTAAAATACTCACTCTATTGTGAACGGAGACTCCAATTGTGGCTGTAGATGTGAAACTTTCGCTCTGCTGCTGGATGGAAGGTCCCTGCTTCCTTGCTCTCTCGGTCATTAGAACACATCGCCTCATGGTTCTACAAATGCCATGTACCACACTCCAACCAGGATCGTTCCAAGTCAACTTCTGATACCCCTCAGAGAATCATGTTTCCTTAAAATGTCAGGGCCAGCAGAATGGTTTTGGAGCTTCATACCCTGGCAAATCCCAACCATTTGCCTTTGGCATAGGAAAGTAAGGGGAAATCGAGGCCCGGAATGGAAGGCTTGGCACTAAATGCTTTCCTCCTCCTGAGGCTCATTATCAAGGAGAGGGAGGAAAGGAGAGGCTGGAACATTCCAGCCTCTTCCCCTGTGCGGACCAGAGCACCACACACGCAGGAAGGTGCAACAAACCTATTCAGGCGTCACTCCAGGGGAAACAGACAAGGAAAAGATGGCTTCCACCTACAGGCGATAGGGAAGGCAGGCAGGAAAAGACCCACACATTCCACCCTCCGCTTCCATCCCAGAAGAAGGGCTCCCTGGCCCATTCAGCAGCTGACACTACAACCCAGACTGATTTGTCCCTGGGCCATTTCATCCACCTGTTTAGATAAGCGGACATTACAGCTGACCCCTTTTCCAGGTGCTGACTGAATGTCACGTACTTGACGTTTTAGGTACCGAGGAGTTGAAGCACAGCAAGGCTATGTACTTGCCTGAGGTCACACAGCTGGAGTGGAGAGAGACTCAGACATTCTAGTCCCAAAGTCTTCACCACTGTTTACAAGGGAGGGGCAGAGACTAGAAGGTGAGGAGCAGGTCTACTTCCTGTTTCAAAGTGGGGTTTTGATACACCAGCTTCCTGTGGCCTTAGGTTCTACACTGATGAGCATCCTCACCCTGTTCTATGGGTAGAGAAACAGGCTCAGGGAGGCTGATTAACGTGCCCAAAGTCACAAAGCCAAAAAGTAACAATGGGATCTAGGAGAAGTCACATGCTTGCCATGCAGGGATGAAGACCAGAGTTGGATCCCTAATGCCCACAAAGGACAGTCATGGTGGTACATGCTTGAAATCCTTCTGCTGTGGGGGGTAGACAGATAGACGGGTCCCTGGGACATGTTCCTATACAGCCAGGCTAGCCTATGTGTCAAGTCCCACATCAGTGACTGCTTTTGACTCTGTCTCAAAGAACAACAAACATGGATGGTGTAGGAGGAGCCGCAGCTGAGGTTGATCCCTGGTTTCTCCACGCATGTGCACACATGCAGACCCACACAGACATAAACGCCCTCACAAAAGTTGGCAGTCAGATCTCACCTGACTGCTTGACCACAGGTTTTATAGCTAAAAAATAGGTAAGCCTTTGGGAGAAGAAAGCAAAATGCCTTCAGGAAAGAAGGAAAGAGAAAGGCCTGTACATCAGGAAGATCCTTGTACAGTCTGCAGAAAGCTCGTGAGCTTAGCCAGCTGGGTGTTCTTGTCCTGTCTTCCTGTCTTCCCACACCACATCATATGACCACACACTTCCACATTTCTTAAACTCTTAAGAATCACCAAATAATCTCCAGCGATTTTTTTTTTTGCAACATTTGCTAATCCACAGCTAGAATGTTCTCCCAACCTGAAGCTAAAGAGGAGCCATGCAATTATGACACAGGAGCCAGACAATCTCATTAACATATCCGTGACTGACACAGAGGATCATTAATTAGGCATTCCAAGCATAAGTATATATGTATAAATTAGCATCTATTCACCATTTAAACTGTAAGTGATTTTTTCATATCTGAATATTAACTATGTTGGAAAATTACTAAGTTTTTCTGAGTGAATTCCACAAACAATACCCACCCCTGATATCAAGAACAAAATGCGAAGAAGAGATTCTTTGAACAGAACCGGACTGGGAAGGAATCAAATGACGTCACCGCTCTTCATCTAGTGGGACCTTCCCGGCTCGGCTTCCTAGTTTGTACACCTGCGGTTACTGTCCCTGCCAGGAGCTACAAGTGACCCTTTAACTGTGGACAGCACTCAGGTATAAAGCTGTGGCAAATATTCTGGAGACGCTCTGCCGACGTTCACTTGCTCTTTCTACACGCGTACTGTGTGGGAGCCGTGGACGGAGGACGAAGGGGATATACATAAACATAGTAAATTGGACCTTTGAGAACCTGGTTGTCTATTTGGCAGGGAAGCTGAGAACACACGTGGAGAGTGGCGGCTGCCTAAGATCAAGAGCACCTCAGAGGAGGAGCAGACCTCTGCTGGCCGTGGGAGGCCTGAGGAACGGCTATGAAGGAGGTGGCCCTCATGCAGGACATAAAGGATGGGGGGCTGATGTGGATCTGGCAAAGATCAGGGATGTCAAGTATCGTGTAGTTGAGAAACCATGGTGATGCCTATGTCTCAACAGAGAGCCACCTCCAAGTTCCAACACTGCCGACATCCTTACCCTTCAGGGTTAGGACACTGCCAGCCCCAGGATAATGATAACAGTATGCTATTATCCTGCACACGTGTGACAAGGACATTACCGATGCTCTACAGCTTCTGTGGGTGTCTTGGATTCATGCTGGCAGGCTCATTGTTCCACACTGAATTTTCATGTGACCAGTGGCACACTTTGGGGGTGTGGCTGTCCTGAATGAGGACTAGACTTAGCAGCTGAGTCCATTCTACCCAGGAGGAGCTTACTAGTCTGTGTGGGGACTGAACCCCACCACCTGGGCTTACCAACACAGGGGTTGGTAAGCATCTCTTTCTCCAGTAGTACCAAAGCATTTTAACCCAGTCTCCTCTCTTAAGTAGGCAGCCTGGAAGCAGCTAGATCTCAGAACTTCTCCAGGTTCCCAAAGAGTCAGGAGTAATTGCCTTTCCTTGTCGGTATATGGCAAATCAGGCTGTAAAACATTTGGGAGCAGAAACTCCTAGGCTTCCACAGGTCCTTAGTTCCTGAGACACCCCGGATAGGATTGAAGACCCATCTCCTTTTCCTAGACACTGCTGTGACAGAGATCACAGCTGCTATGAATGTCAGATGGACAGCAAGTGCATTCCCAGAATAAAAACCAAGTGGCTCTCCTTGTTGGTAGGGGTCTGGAGTCTTCTCCACTTTGGAAATTGGTAGATATTGAAGTTTCTGCGGCCCTGACAGAAACAAAGGATTTGCTGACAAATGGCATAATCAAGGAGAACACCAGCTATTACTGGGGAAGGAACCATCTAGAAGCAGGGTTGCTGATTTCTTCTGTGCTCTCAGCTAAATAAATATCGACCTCTTACTTATGGGGTCAATTCAGGTACAGCAATACAAACGTTCCGTTTTAGTGGGATGAGAAGTATCTCTGTCCATGAATACTCATGATTGAAGCAGTAAGGTGATTCTTGATGTCTGGACCACTGTGGGGAATAACAATCAGCTAATTGGAAAGCTGTTCATTAAGATGGTATTCTGTACTCGACCCTGTGCCTGCCACACAGCAGACACTAACAGATTAGATGGTAGAGGATGCCATTTAGTTAAAGAGACCCATGGGGGTCCAAGGCCATGTTAGTCCTGGGAATTCAGAGGAAAACAAATCAAGGGGGATCCAAGGTCATTTCAAGGAGCCTGTTTGGAGGGAAGATAAGGACTGGAGTCTTACAGATAAAGAGGATTTAAATGACCTTCATGGTAGAGACAAAGCATGAATCTTAGACAATGCACAGAGAAAAGGTATCTGAGTAAACATTTCTTAAATTCAATTATTCATAGAAAGAATATGCACATCTTGTCCTGTACTCTGAAGGCATGGGTTAGTTTTAAGAGATAATTGAGTGGGCTGGGGATGGAGCTCGGTTGGCGAAGTGTTTGGGTAGCCTACAGGAAGCCCTGGGTTTGATCCTTAGCACCACATGAATCCTCTGGTGTGGTGGTTCATGCTTATACTCTCAGCACTTGGTATAGGAGCAGGAGAGTCAGGAGTTCAAGGTCATCCCTACCCATGTGGCAAGTTTGAGACTAGCCTGAGCTACAGTAGATCCTCTCTGAGAGAGAGCGAGAGAGAGAGAGAGAGAGAGAGAGAGAGAGAGAGAGAGAGAGAGAGACTATGAATCAGTTTCAGTTCCTCTCCTACTACTATCATTTAAAAATGGACAAAGCTCTTCCCACAGTGGCCTCTGACAAAAAAAAAAAAAAAAAAAAAGCCGAGGTCCTGGATTTTTATGCCTGAGTTCCTCTGTTGCACTAAGGGCTGCCTGGTACAGCTGCACACAAAGAGACGTTCTGAGGCCAACCTATGGAGACACGTTCCAATTTGGGCTGTGGAATGAAAATTACAGTACAGACACAGAGGCAAGTTTAAAATTAGGACAAACTTCACTTCGGGCTTCTCAAGCCTCGAAGAGTTAGTAGATGAGGCAAAGAAAAATGGAAGGAAAAAAAAATATGTCAGTAAGAACTTGAGAAGCCGAATCCCCCAAGTTCCGCTCTTCTCCGCAGTCCCCGGCGCTCCCCAGCTTTGGGGACACCTGGGAAGCAGTGGAAAGGGCACCACGAGTGAGGAGGACTGGGGGTCCAGAGGTCAGGGAACTCCCAGCTGAGGAGGAAGGAAGGGGGCTGGCAGTGAGGCAGACCTTACCTAGTACAGGCCATTTCTTTCCCTTAAGTCCCAACACTCAGCGCGGGACGATGACGGTGGCCTGGTTCCATGTGGAGCCACAGCCATCAGTCAGTCTCAAGGCCAGGCACATGAAGCTTTCTGTAGGCGTGCTGACGTCACAAGTGCTGCCGCCCCCTCCCCCCAGCGAGTCTGGGGTGTGAGGGTAACTAACAGGACTGTTTCTCTAGACCACTTACAGCTAATGAGTAACCGCCATCCTCCCTACAGAGATGGGCTCCGGGGAATGCCATGAAGGACCCGGGAATCCACACTGTATCTTCTCTTTGCTTCTTCAGCCACACCTGCTCCGCAAAGCTGGGGAAGAGTCACCTACATGTCCCCTCTCTTGAGACCACTTGGACTCGGGAGCTGTCTTTGTAAAGTGTCATAATGGAAACCCATTTTTTTTTTCAAACTAAGAAAGATGTTTTAAAATGAATGTTCTTCACCCCTCCTCTACTAAGAGTTGTAACTTCAAGGAAATCAATGATCCCAAAACTGAATTAAATTTCTATTATTGTACAAAAAGAGGTTTGTCACCTGACACCATGTTTTCCTGAAGCTCAAGGGAATGCAGACACAGACCCCAACAGTCAATATTCGGTTAGATTATCCTGAAGGGACTACTAGAGTCGGAACGGGAAGGAGCCAGTCACATGCCGCCCTCTTTGCAAAGTCCCACAATGGGTCTGTCACCCAGCCCAAGTCTTTCAAAATCAGTTCCAAAATCACTCCCTGAGGTGAACTGTCTCAGAAGTATATTAGTTTCCAGATGCACATTCCTAAGAGCTAGGAATAAATACTAAAGCATGGGGAATGGTTGCTTTCATGTGTGACTTCCCTAGTGACAGCCTGAAGCTCCTGTGCCAGGCTGGTGGCAGGAGCACCCACATCTTGTCTGTCTAGCAAAACTTTAAGTGGACAGGAAGAGGAACAAGTCTCGACGTTGAAGGGTAAGTACATCCCTAACCTCATTCATCTTGTAAGTCAAGAAGTCAAGAGTATCCCTAGAGAACTTCCCTCATGTGAGCCGGGCATGTTAAGCCTCCAACATTTTAGCCCAGCGTGTTAATAAGCAAAGTCATTCTCTCAGGGCACCCCCTCAACAGGTGTTGCCTTTAGGATCTACAACTCACTTTGTCAGAGCGATTTCAGCACTGCTTGGAGTACAACGAATTCCGCAACTTGATCCCATTGAAATATCTAGTGCCTGCTGATATGTTCAAACAAATTCGCCAGATCTTGATTATGTTCTGGCAATTAAAGCTATTAAGTCAGTAGACAGACAGCGGGTTATTTCATTGCTGGTTGAAAAAGCCAGCGTTCTCCCCCCCCCCCCTTATGTGACAGAGCTGTAATTAGCC
>CABHPQ010131413.1:0-11551 GCA_902168405.1 Peromyscus aztecus | reverse complement strand
AGCAGCTGGGAGCATAGTGAGTTCCAGGCCAGCCTAAGCTACACAGTTAGACCCTGTCTCAGATAAATAAACAAAATTCAAGTCTGGCTTCTAGGGTATCTTCCATTAGTAGCCCAGCTTATACTGACTTATCAACTCATAATTGTATTGCTTACATCTGTAACCCCAGCCTTGAACCTTGCCTATATAGAGAGTTTGAAGTCAGTCTGGGCTACATAAACTCATCTCAAACACACACACACACACACACACACACACACACACACACACACACAAGGGGGGGGGTGCCGCATGCTAGAGAGCTGGCTAAAGCACTTACTGTTCTTACAGACGACCTAGCTTCAGTTCCCAGCACCCACATGGCTAATTAAAACTGCCTGTGACTCCAGTTCCTGGGGATGAGATTGTCTTAGGAAGCCACCTTCTGGCAGCTGTCTTCTGACCCCCGAGGAAGGCAAGCACATACATGGTACACTGACATGCATGCAGGCGAACACTCATACACATGGTCCACTTCTATACACACAGGCAAACGATCATATAAAATAAAAAACTCTAAAAAGAGGAAGAGAGGAAAGGCGGGATGAAGGCGGAAAGTGGAGAAAGAAAAGGAAAGAACAGCCCATGAGATGGCTGAGTGGGTCAAGATGCTTGCTCTTCTTGGCAGCCTGAGTTTAATCCCCTGAACCCACATGGTGGAGAGACCCAGCTCCTGCAAGTTACACACACACACACACACACACACTGCAAATGAATAAATGTTTAAAAAAAAAAACAAAAAACAAAAAACCCTTATGGGGCTGGAGAGATGGCCCAGCCCCATGCCAGGTGGCTCAAAATCATCTGTGACTCCACCTCTAGGGAATCCAACGCCTCTGGCTCCCACAGGCACCTGCACTTACACACACATACCCACAGGCAGGCACGCACACCTACACAAAATTTAAAACAGTCAAAATAAATCTTTAAATAAAAAAAGCAAAGCAAAGGGAACCCCCTTATGGGCCTAGGTAGTATTGATGACAGATGTAATGTTAGGACATCCTCCTCCCCCTTCTCAAACATGACTGAGAGAAGAAAAAAAACGGTCTAACAGTGTAGATGTTTGCTCTATTCATCTTTTAAAGTGAGCGGTTTATCAATTACATTGCATGGTTTATCTATTGCAGTTTATCGGTATTCAACAGCAAATCTGTTTCCTTCCTCTCTGTCCAGTACTTTAAGACTAAGCTCAGGAAAGTCTCAAATCACCCACAACTGGCAGCCTAGCAAGATTAAAAAAACAAACACTCACGGCCTTCTGACCCGAAAAACCTTTGATTTGTACACGCTTACTAGAACATTTAACTATGCTAACATGATACATTTAAGACTAGGAAGTTTTTATTTGCAGGGGGTGGTGGCGGCAAGATCTCTCACTACGTGACCCTGGCTGGCCTGGAACTCACTATGTAGATAGCTGGAATTGCAGGTGTGAGCAACTTCCTCGCTAGTTACTTATTTAAAAGAAGCAGCAGCAGCAAGGGGCAGGAGTATAGCTCAGTGTCAGGGCACTTATCTAGTATGTACCAAGCCCTGTAGGGCCAGTTCAGAAGTACTCTGGAGTAAACGACACTTGAAAAGAGACCAAGAAGTAAAGAGCTACAATGGCTACCAGAAAAGTACCACAAAAACTAAGTAGGCGATCAGGGTGTGGTAGTGCACGCCTTTAACCTCAGCACTGAGGAGGCAGATCCCTAAGAGTCTGAAACCAGCCTGGTCTGTGAAGCGTTCCTGGCCAGCCAGGGCTACATAGTGAAACCCAGTATCAAAAACCCAAAATAAATTAATAAATAGGAAGCTGGGTATGGTGCCTTACACCCGTAATGACACCATTCAGGAGGCCGAGGCAAGAGGATTACCCCAAGCTCCAGGTCAACCTAGGCTACAGTTGAGACTTTGAATCTCAAAAGCAAAACAAAATCTCTTTTAAGACCTGCGGCTATAACTCAGTGGTCAAGTGTTTGTCTAACATGCATGAAGCTGCCCTAGGCTCAAAACAAGCATAGTCTTGATGATGACGGCCTGGTATGGGTCAGCCTAGACTACATACCCGTCACTAGGGCAGGATAGTAGAAAATCAGACAGACCTAGGGCTAGAGAGCTGGCTTGGTTAAAAGCACCGGCTCAGCCGGTGGTGGTATATGCCTTTAATCCCAGCACTTGGAAACGCTGTGAGTTTGAAGCCAGCCTGGGCTACAGAGTGAGTTCCAGGAAAGGCTCCAAAGCTACACAGAGAAACCATGTCTCAAAAAAACAAAAGAAGAAGAAGAAGAAGAAGAAGAAGAAGAAGAAGAAGAAGAAGAAGAAGAAGAAGAAGAAGAAGAAGAAGAAGAAGAACTGGCTCCTCTTCTAGGACTCTGGATCAATTCCCAGCACCCACATGGCAGCTCCCAACCACCTGTAACTCCAGCTCCAGGCTCTCATGTCCACTTCTGGCCTCCATGGGCATTAGGCACACATATGATACAGACATACATGCAACCAAAACACTCATACCACACACATATATATTTAATGTATACATGTATATAAATTATATACGTGTGGGTGTATATTTGACTCAGAACCTGACAGATGGCCTAGCAGTTAAGAACACTGCCCTTCCAGAGAACCTGAGTTGGATTCCCAGCACCCACAGGGCAGGCAGCTCACAACGGTCTGTAACACTGGTCCCAGGAGATCAGATGCCCTCTCTGGCTTCCTTGGTCAGCTGGCACAAGGGACAACACGCAGGCAAAACATCCTTACACATAAAACAGTATTTTGTTCTTACACTGACTCTACACTTAAACCTTTGCTCCGTTTGACATGTAATTTCCTGAAATTCCAGTTCCCTCCAGTGGGGATGTCTTCAGTACTTTCATTAGAGAGTTGTTAGCAAATTACAGAGAAAGCACTTAGCACAGCCTGACATGTAAGCAAGCATCCAATAAATATCTGTTATTCTTAGTCCACCTGGCTCCATACACATAGGAAAGCCTTGGGAGTTTTTCTAACATGCTATACGCACAGTCACGGCTTGAAAATGCAAAGGCCGTAAGAGGAAGCTGGTGCTGGGCACAGAAGCGAGCATCGAGCATCGTTAACACCAGCCTGGGGAGGTAGAGGCAGGAGGATCAGGGGATGGAGGATAGGCTCAGCTACAGAGTGAGTTTGAGGCCGGCCTAAACTGCCTGAGACCTCGAGTCTCAAAAACTAAAACCAGAAGACAGGCCAGGGACTGGCTTGGCAAAATGCTTGCCTAGCATCCATGAGGCCCGGCTGGGTTCAGTCCCTAGCACTCAGAAACTAGACAAAGGCTGCTGCAATCCCAGCACTGCAGAGACCAAGACAGTCAAAATGCTGAAGCTCCACGGCAGCCTGGACCACATGGGGAGTACCAGCTAGGCCTGCCAGGTCTACATACCAAGACTGTCTCTAACTCCTCTACATACCAAGACTGTCTCTAACTCCTCACCTCCTCTACCCTGCTCCAAACAAAAACAAGTGACAAGTTACTTGCTCATCGTAAAGGCAGCATGAAAACCTTTCACCCAGAAGTTCCTCATCAAAAAAGACAGGGTGGTGATGGTTCACAGGGAGGCAGAGGCAGGCAGAGCTCAGAGAGTTCGAGGCCAGCCTGGTCTACAGAGTGAGTTCCAGGACAGCCAGGGCTACACAGAGAAACCCTGTCTCAAAAAAATAAAAAACAAAACAAAACAAAAAAGACATTAATAGAGGACTGAAGTGTACCCAGTGGTAGAGCACTTACTCAGTGTGTATGAGGCCTTGGGTTCACACTCAACACAAGGATATTAGAATAAGGGTGAAGTCATCCAGCAGGAATGGGTTGGGTGTGGTGGTACCCAGGCGGGAGAGAAGGACACCTTGACTCTGAAGACAACCTTAGCTACACTGTAGGACCCTACTTCAAAGGAAAACAAGAAGAATATGGCAGTGAGGTGTGGCTTAGTGGCAAAGGGCTTGCCCAGAACACAAAAAGCCCTGAATTCCAATCCCAACACTGCAAAAAATAGTAACTTTAAATTCTATGTCAACTAATTGATAGAAATTATCCTGTTATTA
Organism: Peromyscus aztecus; assembly: GCA_902168405.1. Classification (NCBI taxonomy): domain Eukaryota; kingdom Metazoa; phylum Chordata; class Mammalia; order Rodentia; family Cricetidae; genus Peromyscus; species Peromyscus aztecus. Next base: position 7,444 of record CABHPQ010131413.1, on the reverse strand, counting down.
CATGTAATTTGTGTGAGGTAGTAGTGACCTGGCCTCAAAAAGAGCATCTCTCAACCAGAAGCTAAGGCAGGAGAATGACAAGTTTGAGGCCAACCTGAGCTCCAGAGTGAGTCCTTGGGTGAGGATAGGGGTGTCTCTCACACTTCAACCAGCAGGAAAGCCTTCTGGGTATTTAATTTCTATGAAAACTGCCATAGATTATTTTAAATAAAGCAAACTCCAACTCTGATCATATCTATGATTCTGATCACAAATGCCAATTACTCAGATCTGAAAAATTCAATCACCTAAACTAGCAATACATAAATGTGTCCAAACAGCTTTGAGCTCTTGTTGACAGCCATGGAAAATGCCTTCCAGTGGCTCAGCAGGTAAGGAATTCATGGAATTCAGGTCTTCAGTCTAGCCATCACTGTGGTTGACCAGAGTCAACACTAAATTATTTGGGCAATGCTGGTTGATCATCTAACTCCTTAAATGCCTTCACAATCAATGGCCATTACTTCAAATGACAGAAAGAGCACAATTTGTAAATATCATACAGTTAGGAACTATTCCTAGTTATTACAAATGCCCAGGAACAAACCATGGTCAGGAATGCGGAGAAACTGTAGTTTAAAATAAAGCTCTGGATTACCACCAATTTCTTCTAATCTACTTAATCCTCCAGGCAGGCATGGATAATCAGGATCACGATTCCCTCTAAGGCAAATGATCACTTGCCTGGTGGTCTCCCCAGTGGCCGCAGCACTAGACCAGCCAAGCCACAGAGCAAGCAAGGGATGCCATGCTGTAGCCCCTCCCAGGTTTTCACTAGAAGACTGGGAACTGGAGACCTGGCTCTTAATAATACACAAAACAGGACTGTTCAATTTCAACAGTATAGGACTCCCAGTTAAGGACCTCAACCTCAGGTTACCTGCCCAATATTCAAAGAACTATTTTGTTTGTCTGTTTGTTTTTGTTTTGTTTTGTTTTTGAGATAGAATTTCTCTGTGTAATTTTGGTGCCTGTTCTGGATCTCGATATGTAGAGCAAGTTGGCCTCGAACTCACAGAGATCTGCCTGGCTCTGCCTCCTGAGTGCTGAGATTAAAGGCGTGTGCCACAAGCACCCGGCAAAAGAACTTTTTCATAAGCCACACACTTATTTATAGTCCTAACATTGTATAGCCATGAGTTCCAGGCTAGCGACAGAAACCCTACTCCCCCACCAAAAAAAAAAAAAAAAACAAATCAAAAATTTATAGATCTATATACAATTCTGAGGAAGTAATAGAACCCTAAATTAACCATGTTAGGCTGGAATCAAGGAAGAAACTGGGTGGCTACATTTGCAATGCACTGAAGGCAGAGGTAGTGTATCATCCCTTAGTCACCAGAAAACTGACCACCTAAAAAAAGTGCTGGAATAAAATGAACAGCCTAGCCGAAGTATACACAAGGCAAGAGAGAGAAATCATGAAAAAAATCTGGGCCAGGCATAGTGTTTTTATTAATTTTATCTACTTATTTATTTTGGATTTTTCTGAGATAGGGTTTCTCTATGTAGCCCTGGCTATCCTAGGACTCTGTATACCAGGCTAGCCTTGAAATCAGAGACCCATCTGCCTCTTGCCTCTCAAGTGCTAGGATTAAAGGCATGTGCCACCACACCCAGCTGGTACTCTAAGCCCAGCACAAGAGGCAGAGGCAGGAGACTCTGTGTGGGTTCAAGGCCAGGCTGGTCTACATAAGGAGCGCTAGGTCAGACAGAGGTACAGACAGACCCTGTCTCAAAAACAAAACAACAACAAGAACACCAAAAACAAGAGGAGAAAGGCTGAGACTTCAGAACATAATCCCCACACTATGTGGCATGCTAACAGTAAATACATGGGAATTCCATTTTATCATAGATTGGGGAGGGGGGGGGCAAGACTATGACTCAGCAGGTAAAGGCGCTGCCTCCCAAGCCTAACAACCTGAGTTTGGTCCTCAAGACCTTTTGGAGCTCATTTAGGTTTCTAGTGGCTTTACCCAGCAGGTCTGCATAAAGAGGATGATTGGACCACAGGCCTGAGTACCAGATGTCTGAGATGGTCTGCACTTGGTTGTGCTGTGGGGAGGTCTTTTGCTCCACCCCTTGGCATTCCCTTAAAAACCCTTTGGCAGAAACAGACAAGGACTGATGGATTAGGATTCAGGCCCTCTCGAGGCTATCCTGTATTTTCTATCTTTTCTCTCCCCATCTGTACTTCTAACTAATATTTCCTGCTGCTTCTACTCAAGAGTACTCTGGGGAAATGTGGGGGTGTGATGGTCCCCCACAAAGACCCACACAACATGCCGGGCAGTGGTGGCCCACTCCTTTAATCCCAGTACTCGGGAGGCAGAGGCGGGCGGATCTCTGTGAGTTCGAGCTACACAGAGAAACCCTGTCTCAAAAAACAAAAAGAGATGCACATAACAGAAGAAATGACTTCAGAAAGTTGCTCTCTGCCCTCCACACATGTGCTGTGATCTCCTCTCCCCACCCCTAGTCATACAGGAGCTCATACACACACACACACACACACACACACACACACACACACACACACGAAAAGTATTAAAAAAAACTAACAATAAAAACAGATGGCCAGGCAGACATCAGGAAGCCTATATTGTCAGCACACTCTGAGACAAAAGGACCTGAGTTCTAGGCCAGCCTTGGATACATATTAAGATCCATTCTCAAAGCAAATCCAAGCAACAAAAAGCATCTTAATTTAAAAAAAAAAAAATCTCTTTAGTCAGCCAGGAGTGGTAGTGCCCACTTTTTATCCCAGCACTCTGGAGGCAGAGAGAAGCAGATCTCTCTATGATGAGTTTGAGACCAGCCTGGTCTGCATAGCAAGTTCCAGGACAGCCAGGGCTACATAGACAGACCATCTAATCCCAACCATGCATGTAATCTTTGACTTTCCCTCACTGACTACAACCCTGTGACTCAATTATTTAACCTGGAGATAATAAAAGGACAACTATGGATATGTGCAAGAATAAAACCAGTAGTTACAACCAGTGTGAAGGCCAAAGTGAGGCCAATGTGGGGACTATGAGAAAGGCAGACAGATTACAACAGAGCAGGAAGAGCCCTCGCAACTGGAAGGTTGCCTCTCCCAGGTGTGCAGGCATTGTGACCTGCCCCAGGAGCATAAGCTCTCCTTTCAAAAGCAGCCCAAACAAACCAGGAAATACATGGAGAGGGGAAGAGAGGAGAAAATGCAAGAGTCAAAATCTAGGGCATAAGTAAGTCGTGGGGGGTGGGGGAGGGGTAAGGAGCTGTCACACACACGCCCGCAAACTGGTAATATCTCACTCAGCTTGCTTACTTCCCTTGTACTTCATGTTCATTGAAAATTCTTCTTCTAAAACTATAAACCCCAACGTGTTCCCCTATATTTCTACTTCACAATGGACTTGCAGACTTCTGACTTTGCTTTTGTGTTTTCTGAGACAGGGTCCCATACGTTAGTAGCCCAGGCTAGTCTGTGACTCATGGTAATCCTTCTGATTCAGTTTCGTGTACTAGGATTACAAGCATAGTCCAATTCTGATTTTTCTATAAGCTTTCTTTGCTTACTGACCTGCTGAGCAATTTGCAGGATTGACAGTTCAGGCAGACCCAGGGAAAAATCCTAAGTGATTTGTCTCTTTACACAATATGACATCGTTCTCAAGTAAGTAGTCAGTAGAAACCAAATGATAGAGATTTTTCTCCAAATAATGTAATATGTGGTAACTGAAACAAATGACTAAGATTACACACACTGCTGCCACAGTACATGTATACACACACACATTTATTCTCACACATATACATACATATAATGGAAGGTTCTCAGATTTAAAAAATAAATTGTCTAACTGAACAAAAAATTCCAAGGTAGGCATGTCCAGCATTCAAGAAGTAGAGGAACACAAGTTTGAGGCCAGTCTGGAACACAAAGGAGGGTTCTATCTCAAAAAAAACAGTAAATAAATAAAAAACAGCAGGCAAGATAGGTAGACTAGTTCATGTTCCAGGCAATGATGTGACTCTGAGAAGACCTCAAGGCGGACAGAAAACGTCTCTGTCATCAGAAAACTCCTATTATATTGAAGGAACAAGAAACCAGGCAGAGCAGGTCTGGTGGCACACACCTTTGGTCCCAGCAGACCACCGACAGAGGGAGGTAGCTCTCTGTGAGTTTGAGGACAGCTTACAGAGCAAGTCCAGGCCCGCCAGAGCTACACAGCAAACTGTCTCGAAAGAGACAGACAGACAGACAGAGTAGGCAAAATAATTAGAAGATATGAAAATAAGGTTTGGATTTTCTTCTCTTAATGAGAAGCCTTTGGTACAACAGAAGAGTAAAAATCGCTGACTGCTACGGTGGTACCTACCTATAATCCCAGCATAAGGGGGGATAGGGAGGGAGATGATAAACCCCAGGTCAGCCTGGACTACACAGCCAGATTCTGGTGCAAAAAGACATGATCGAAGGCAAGAGAGGGAAGGAGTGGGGACGGGCAGGAGAGAGGGGAAGGAGAGACAAGAATTACAGCCTAGGAAGAACAGGGATGGTGGCAAGTAGGGATGTGAAGAAAAACTCAACTGGGATATATTTTAGAAGTAAATTCGAAAGGGTTAAAGAACTGGGTATGTAGGTAGAAGGAACAGTGAGGCAAAGAGGTGATTTGCAGATGCATACCTGTAATCCTAACCCTTGGAAAAACCAAGGCAGGAGAATCACCAAGAGTTCAAGGCCAGCCTGGGTTATATAGCTCTAGAGGGAGATACTGTCCAAAAAATGTTTGACCACTAGAGTTTCACTCAAGGATTGAGAGTGGAGAAGAGGAAGACTCATAAAATGAATAGGTTGCTGGGCATGGAAGTACACACCTGTAATCCCACACTTGAGACAGGGAGGCAGAGGGATCAGGAGTTCAAGGCCAACCTGGGCTCTAGGAGACTCTATCTCAAAAATAAACCAAAAATTAAAAAAGGTAATAAATAAGTTGGGGACTGGAAATTTAGAGTTCTCTATTTGAATAGTACGTATACATACACACACACACACACTGGGGGCAAGGGAATGAAACTCAATTCCAGCAAGCATGCTAGGCAAGTACTCTATCTACCGAGTTAATCCCCAGTCCTGACCATATTACATTTAAAACGCCTACAAATAGGCCGAAGAGATGACTCAGTGGTTAAGAGCACCTGCTGGTCTTACAGAGAACCTGGGTTCAGTTCCTGGGTTTTGTTTTGTTTTTTTAAAGACAATTGTCTCTCTATCTATGGTCATGGCAGCCTAGAATTCATGTGTAACGGTAACGCAGGCTAGTCTTGAACTCTTGGTTATTCTCCTGATTCAGCCTTGCAAGTGCCAGCATTACAGGTATGCATTCATAAATCACCTCTTCGATCACTGTTCCCTCTACATATAAGCAGTTTGGGGTTTTTTTTGTTTTGTTTTGTTTTTTTCTCTGTGTAGTTTTGGTACCAGTTCTTTTAACCCTTTCAAATTTACTTCCAAAGTCTAATCTGCAGTTCCAGAACCAGAGGATCCAATGCCCTCTTGACCTCCACTGGCAACCTCATACATACATACATACATACATAACTACATACATACAAGCAAAACACTCATAGCCATAAAATAAACTTTAAAAATAAAAAAATTAAAAAAAGGATGCCTATAAACAAAACCAGAGGCCAGAAAAGTAGCTCAATAGTAGATCACTTGCCTAGCAAGGACAAGGACCTGGATTCCAACTCCAAGACTACAATACCCCCATCCTATCCAGTACACCCCCACCTCCCCCCAAAAAAAAAAAAAAAAGAAAGAAAAAAACATGTATAGGCCTAGACACAGCAGAAGTGTGATGCTCAGTACTGGTGATAAAAATCTGAGAGTCAACAACATGTGATAATATTTAAAGAGGGAAGAGAATGATGTCACTCAGAATGAGCACAGGTAAAGAAATGAAGAGGGACAGGCAGGAGGCCCTCAGGGAATTTGAATGTTTTCAACTCAAGGAGTGAAGGCAAAGGAAAGAAGGAAGAAAGCCTTAAAACTCCAAGGCCTAGAAAGTTCCTTGGCATTATATGATTCTCAGACCACACAGCTCCTCCATCAAGACCACCTCTTCCAATCTGCCACATATTTATCTAATTCTATAAATTAAAAATCTGTAGAGGAAGACAGTGGATGGGGGGTATGGGGGAGGGGACTGGGAGAGGAGGGAGGGGAAACTTTTGTAGGGATGTAAAAACAAAAAATAAACAAGGGGTTGGGGATTTAGCTCAGTGGTAGAGCCCTGGGTTCGGTCCCCAGCTCCATAAATAAATAAATAAATAAATAAATAAATAAATAAATAAATAACAAAAACAAACAACAACAGAAATCTGATGCTTAGAAAGACTGGGCCAAACCCTTACAGCCGCAGCTATTTTGACTTTGACTTAGGTCAAGGTCTAGAACGAAACCAAGGTGTCACTTCTGACCCCCTTTGCCTTTTCCTAGTGGGTAGCAGGAGCAACAATCCATAAAACAGAACGGGAGGGCCTTAAAGAACATTTAGCCTTTATAGATCTACCTGCAAAAAAATAAAAATAAAAAGCGGAAAAGCAGGCTAGGGATATTAGCTAAGCGCATGTTTATCATGTGTGTAGACCTGGGTTCAATCCTCAGCATGCACCAAAAAGGGAAATGAAGGGGAGGGGAGGGGAGGGAAGGCAAGGGAGGAGTAGGGATGTAGCCCTACTGGTATGAAAGTGCTTACCTAGCTTGCAAGGAAGCCCTGAGTCTGACCCCTAGCTGAGCATAAAACCAGGTGTGGTTTACAGGTGTGTGGTGGAATTCCAGAACTAGGGAAATAGAGGCAGAATGGCCTAGAGACACAAGAAACCAGAGCTACACAATAAGTTAGAGTCCAACCTGAGCTATAGAGCAGTATTTTTGTTTGTTTGTTTGTTTGTTTTAAATACACAAGAGGGCTGAGGACAAATAAACTCTGAAGTAAAGCACTTGCCTAACATAATAAAGCCCTAGGTTCAAAAAAATAAATCAACATCTAACTTGTCAGGCCAATGATCTTTAGCACCACAAAAAACCAACCTGATTTTTCCACTTTGTGAAAGCCCCTGAAGGTGGAATGTCCTGTCAGTGTGGTAATCACAAGGGGAAACTAGAGATGGTTCTCAAACCCTTTCGGCTTTAGTGAATACAATTTCAGTTTTACACTTTCAGACTTTTGCCTTCTGAAATTTGGGCAGTATCTTAACCCAAAGCATTTGATCTCTGCCACATTATAGACTGTTCCTATACAGTTCTGCTTACTTTTAAAAAAAAAAAATTTTTTGGGGTTTGTGTGATTGGTTTTTTTTGGGCTGAAGGCCAACCTCAGATGTCCTTCCTCAGGTGCCACACATC
>CABHPQ010131410.1:0-16974 GCA_902168405.1 Peromyscus aztecus | reverse complement strand
CACACACACACACACACACACACACGCCTGTGCACTTGCACCTGCACACATGTGCGCTCACACACACACAAAAATTAAACAACATTGAGAAAATCAGCAGAGTGCATAGCTAAAGTAAAGGCCATGCTAGATGAAAATGTGTCACACATCCCTAGACACCCACCCTAACTGTTCCCTAAAAATATGTCATGTACCAATGGCCACCTGTCTGTTGCTACCTGGGGACGTGGTGACCTAGGATGACTTCTGTGTACTTTAACAGTAGAAGTTGGTTTGGGTTGAGTTGAAGCTCCTGGATTCTTCCTAGTAGATACCCACCATAGGACCGCATCCCATTCTGTGCAGCTTTTATAATTTCAAAGTTTGGGTTTTCTCACATATTAGCCACACACCCCCAGCCGTCCCTTCTTACTTAGCTCAGTAAATTCTGCACAAGAGCCATATGACGGCCCTCTCTTTTTAGGCTACAGAATTCAGTAGCGAAAGATGGGTTGCTGCCTTGGCTGCTGTCCAATGTCATTTAATCCTGGAAGGACCCCCATGATAACACCACTTTCAATCTCTGTTCAAAAACCTTGTTAAGCCTCCTGTTCAAATTTATTGTTCGAAACTGTTCGTACTAAGAAATACAAGCCTTCTTGAGAGCCGTTCCTCAAGCTATCTCTTGTAAGACGGTTTGGGCACGCTGTAAATCGTGCCTCCGTTGGTACAAGAAGTCATAATGGCATCTTTGGTAGCAGCCGGCTTGTAGCTAGAGCTGAGAATGGCTGTGGGGAGGGAGTCTTTCATTCCTCTTTAAAGTCAGGGTGGAAATTTACTGCCTCCTCAACAACCTCTGTGTAACACTCAGATGCATAGAATTCCTGCTGTGTAATGATGGGTTGGTTTCTTATATCGTGGCAGATGGGAAGGTGTGTGTGCAAGTGTGCATGTGTGTGTGTTTGTGCATGTGTGTACACGTTTTCAACTCTGTGAACTCATTCAAACACCATGATAACCACTTATAACTTTGATTGTTTCTCTCTCTCTCTCTCTCTCTCTCTGTGTGTGTGTGTGTGTGTGTGTGTGTGTACATGCAGATACACATGTCCATGCATATATGGAGGCCAGAGGAGGATGCCAGATTTCCTGCCCTCTCACTCTCTACCATAATCTCTTGAGCCAAGGTCTCTTATAGAACCTGGAGCTAGGCTGGAAGCTAGCTTTGATGACGCTGCTGCCTCTGTTTCCCACACTGTTAGAGTTACAGGCACATGCAGCCATGCCAATGTTTCAACTTGGGTCCTATATATGCTTGCTCAGCAAACACTCATCCACTGAGCCACTACTTCACCCTTTAGTTTTGGTTTTTTCTTCTTCAAGATTAGAAAGGAATACCCATTAAGCATCCCTAAGCATTTGCCAAGACCTTTAAAGACATTTAGGACCTGAGTTTCCTCAAGCCACATTCCAACAACCTTTATTACACAGCTTCATCTGTTGTGTGCAGTGCAGAGAAGATGAAACCACGCAACACTATAAATGATGGCTAATTACCAAAATCAGTTCCTGTAGCAACTCAAAGGACCTGGGTTTAAATGAAGTAAACAAGCCGAGTTGTTTGCTCCTCATTTTCATATGGCAAACTGAAATGTCACAAGGGCGTGCTCTCAGCTGTCAGCTCCTAATCTAATTAGACGGGATAATTGAGGAGGCGGAGCCTGCTGACGGTTAACAAACATATTAGACTCCTATTCGTTCTGATGCAACTGTGGCAACAGGAGCATCTCCTGTCACCATGGCAGCCGGGAAGACTTCGGAACCCGTGGCTGACTCTGGCTGGAGTCTGAGGATGGCCTCTGGATGTAGAGATTGTTGCTAAGGGGTGCTAGGAAAGCAGAGTTTGGCAAAGGGAGGCTAAAGCTAACAGAAAGGAGAAGCAGTCACGTGATGCCGTGGAAGGCTGATGGAACTCCTGGATTGCACTGGAAGGACACACAGCCGACAGCGCATATGTAAAACATTGCATTTTAGAAACTCTTCAGCATGCATAGCTAGGAACATTTTTCAGGCTGAACAGGCTTCCCAACCTGAAAAGTTTACAAAACCCAAAATGTTACAAAACCCAAAACCTTTTGAACACAGACATGCTACCACAAGGGAAAATTCCACACCACGAAACTTAGGTTCATGCACAAAATTCTGGAAAAATATATAAAATTTAGCTGCATGTGTAGTTCACTACCATCCCAATGGCAAACCTTTTGGTCCCTAGTAGTTTAGATAATAGACAATATCTCTTTCCCTCTTTCTCCTTCATTCCCATTCTCTCTCTCTCTCTCTCTGTCTCTGTCTCTCTCTCTCTCTGTCTCTCTCTCTCTGTGTGTGTGTGTGTGTGTCTTTCTCCCTCCCCCTCTCTCTTCCTCCCTCCCTCCCTTCTTCTCTTCCTTTCCCTCCCATTTCATTTTCTTTCCTTACCCTCCCTCTTCTCCCCCGAACTCCCCCATGCTCATGTCCCTGCCCTAGACCTGTACATGCTAGGCAGGTGCTCTACCACTGAGCCAGTCCCTAGTCCCGTGCTACTATCTTCTGAGTTCTTCCTCAGCAGGGCTGATTCACCATTCAGACTCACTGAGTTGTATGTTGGCCACTCTGAGTGACAGCCTACCAGTTGCTGACCATCAACACTACAGCATATTTTTAAGATCAAGTATTAAGTTATCGCCACTGTCCCAAATGGTCACTTCTGCAACAGAACACCTGACCAAAACATCTTAAGGAATGAAGGGTATATTTTGGCTCACAGTTCTGGGGTACAGTCCATCATGGAAGGAGCATGAGGCAGCTGATCACGTCACATCAATGGCCAAGAAGCAGAGCAAGATGAATGCTAGAGCTCAACTCTCTTTCCCCCTTTTATTTGGCCCACAGGGTGGAGTCACTCACATCCCTCTTTCCGTTAACCCAATCCAGAAAGCCCCTCCCCGACATGCCCAGGAGTTTGTTTCCGATATCATCCTAAATACCACAAACTTGACAACCATAATTAACCATCAAAGACATCTCAATGGAGGAAAGTGGCTGGCTGAGTGATCAGAAGGGGCCTGTGCTAGCGTGACAGTATTTTATCTTCATGTAGCTTAAATGTTCTCCCCAGGCCTGATTCACATTGATCATTTCAGTTTGGCTAATGCTTTCTTTCCCATACAAAGCATAGAGTTGAATTTTGCCCCAGGCAGCATCCCAGCTACCACTCAGGATTTTAAATTAGCAGGTTTAAAGAATAAAGTCGCTCAAAGTAGAAAAAGAGTCTAGTGTGTTACAGTGGCCAAAAAGACTTCTGTGGCCAAGTGGTAAAGCCTCAGTCTCACAGGCTCACAGATGCTGATGCTCGGGCATTGGTTTAATTACTCACTGGTGATGGCTGGACTGTGGGGAAAAGATGCCAGGATTGCTCTATTACCTGTGCATCATCACGCCTGCCATAGGTGTGGGCACGATCTCCACAGACTTGAAGGTGTGAGGAAGCCCAAGACACAGCAAAACACACAGCAGTGATAAAAGGGGGAAACTGATACCTCTCCACAATGACCTCAAAGTCCATTCAAGTCCCCAGAGCATCACCTGGTATTGTCAGCAGGGTGCTTCCTTCTAAAGTGCTTGACCTCAGCAGGTTGAACCGACAGCCACTTCATCCAAGTCTGCCAGAGAATCAGAAATATGATCCTCAGTGTAGCAGCTGCATGGCTTTTCTCCAATAACCCAATTCTATTTCCCATGTCCCCCTAGCATCCTTGTGTTTCAGGAACAGATGCAGAGGGCGGTTAAGTAATCCATCAAAGATGACACGGTGACCCAAACAGAACCAGAACTCAGGACACCTGTTTGAAGACAGTGGCGGGGGGAGGGGCTCTCTCTAGTTAGAGTCACAGCAGGTGGTGATTGGCGTCTTCCTTAATTTTCATTCTGTCTCTTAGTAAATTGGCCTGAAAGCAACAGGCCCGACAGGACTCTCCAAGAGAACAAATACAAGGTGTTTCTCATTGGGACTTCCCTAGCTCGACACATTGCCTGTAATGTTGCTTCTTTTATACCATCTTTGAATTATGCCCTTACCTAATGTGAGCAGCTTCTTTTTTCTCAGTGTTCCATGATGGACAGGTGGATGGATGGATGGATGGATGGATGGACAGATGGAGAGATGGACAAATCGATATGATAAATAGCTACAGCTCGATGTTCCTCTACCTACACCTAGTAGGGATATTGAACTGACCTGTGCAGCCAACAAGCAATCACATCAAGACTCCACTGGCACTGCTGTTGCACCACAAAGGTGCAGGTTAACAGAGTCACATTTTTTCTGTATGATAAAATAGGACCAGATATTGCATATAGTTTTATCTACCTCCATGATTTAAAGAGCAAAAGGCAAAGTTTTACCAAGACACACTACTGTGTATGTACAACCTTAATTGCTCCAGGAAGATAGACGATTTCTACACTCTTGGAATGACATCTCTTCCCATGGGATCAGGATCTCAAAAGTACCACAGTTAGCCATTAGCCATCAGAGCATTGCCAGGGGGATGGGTGAAATTTACTATTCTGCTCCTTTTTTTCTACAACTACACATGGGTTTCTGTGAAGACTGTTGTAGGATAAGTAAGGTCCAGCAGCATTGTATTCACAAGACAGTGATATTGTGTAGAAGGGTGGGATGCTCAGCGGGAAGCCATGAGGTTCAGCGAGCCCTTGGCTGGCAACCACAGGGACATTTTAACTGGTGCTGCTTGCAGCTGTTCATGAGCACTATGAGTCTGTGGAAAAAGTGGCACAGATTTGTAGCCACTCATTACAACAGCCTTTTGAATAGTACGACCAAACCCATTTCTAAACTGAGGACACCAAGCCCAAGTTCTCAGGGAAATGGTCAGCAGACTCAAGTACACGTCCTTGCTGAAGCCTTCTGACCTTTGGGTCAGGTCACATGTCATTCTTGGTGATGTCTCAGCCATTCGTGCACCTCTCCACAAGAACCCTGGATGGTTGATTGACATCTGACACCTGAGTCTTCCTTTTTATCTGTGAGCAAATGGCATGGTGCTTTGCATATCTCCATCACTGGACTTCTAAATAAACTAACAGCTCACAACAGCCGTATGACAAAAGCTTTTCTACCATTATAGTCATAAGGAGACATTGCTCCAGTGCTGTGCCTTGATCAAAATGACATTAAAAATATCACTTGAGTGGCTGAGGAGGTGGCTCAGTTGCTCAAATTCCTACAGGCTATGTGTATGAAACAGATAAATTTCATGTCCAGATTAGGCTCTATTCCTGTGATGTATGAGAGAATCTGAGACACTTCTGGTCCTATATTTTGGAATGTATGCTCACTGTGTGTTTGTGAAGAAGTTTTCAGGATGCCTGCTGACCCTGTGTAAAATGCTAAGTGTGGATTTCATGCTGTTCTCATTGTACCCCAGGTCTCACTGGAAAGCTGTGCACATGGGGAAAAGCTAGTCCCTCAAGAGTATGGATAGAAGTTAACAGGGTGGAAGAAACCTTTCAACTTTTCTATAATCCAGTTTTGTGGGGGATGATAAGGCTAACGGTATAATAAAAGCTTCCTTGGTGCAGAAGAGAGGAGATGAAGTGGCCAGTGTGGGGAGGAAGGGGTTAACCAAGAGAGGAAAGAAAGCAGTCTTGTGTTCTCCTCTCTGAAAACCTCTGTTTTCAAGGGGTGGCACATTACCTGTGGGTGATTATTTCACGCTCCCATCACCTTTCAACTTGAAGTTTAATAGGCTGATGATATATACGTGTATCTAAGACCATGAAACTGGAATTTGACCTGCTAGGTTAATAAACACTAGCAGTTACTGTAACTCACAAATTACAGGTCCCAATTTTCACAGCCGGGTTGCAGGCATTAATTAAAACCAGCGTTACAAATCACAGCACTTCGGAATGCCTGCAATGTTTAAATTATCAATGGTGTTGCCACCTTAATTTAAAAAAGCAACTTCTATCATTTCTCAAAGAGTATCGTAAAGCCAGAATAAGCCTATCTCTCAGGCTCGCAGTCATTAAGGCGCTGGGAGCAAATGTAAGTTTTTTAATGTTTCTCAATATGTTGAAGCACAAATGATTGGGCTGGAGACTGGGGCTGCCTCTGCCTGTTATGACAATACAATACATAAGAAGATGTTATTGTCAGTGAGCCTTTGCTGTGGTTGTCTCCGTGTCTCTGTGTCCACCTCTTTCTGCATTCTGAACAGAGTCGACATTGCCGCATGGCATGGAAGCTGGTTACAATTTCAGTGTCCTCCCATAGGCCACAGCATGTAAATGTGACTGGAATTGAATTATCATGAAATAGAGTGGTAAAGAAGGACACAATGTGGGAAAGACTCCCTGAAGAAGGGCTGTGAGTGGCAAGAAGACCCAGAAGACTGCTTTGGTGCCATGAGTTGTGAACAGCTGACTTGGAGCAATCTAGCCAGCTAAGCATGGTGGCACAGGCCCAGGATCCCAGCACATGGGCAGCAGAGGTGAGAGCATGGTGAGTTCAAGGCCAACCTAGTTATAACAGTCTCGTCTTAGAAGCCAGAAGGAGGAACCATTTGTGATAAAGAACATACCTTAGCAGGGCTTGGGAGAAGGCTCAGTTAGTAAAGTGTTTGCAAGTACGGGAATCTCAGCTTCATCCCAAACACCGTATTGAAACCCAACACAAAGACGTGGACCTGTGAACCAGGCACCGGCGAGGAGCAGATTGGTGGATTCCTGGAACTCCTTCACCAGCCAGCTGGGCTGACTCAGCAAGCTCCAGGTGGAGCAAGAGACCCTGTCTCACTAAGGTGGAGGGGCTAGAGAGATGGCTCAGTAGTTAAGAATACTTGCTGCTCTTGCAGAGGACTGTGTTTATTTCCCAGAATCCACTTGGTGGTTCACAACCATCAACAACTCTAGTGCCAAAGGATCTGACCCCTTCTTAGGACTTCTGTGGGTATTAGGCACACATGTGATACATGGACATATATCCAGGCAAAACACTCATACACATGAAATAAAATAAATAAAAAATCTTTAAAAGATGGAGAAGGATTGAGGAAGACACCCAATGCCAACCTCTGGCCCATAGAGGCACCCACACGTGCATGTATATATAAACACACCATGCATACACATCTTAAAATGTCTTCCAATTGGTTTTTACAATGAAAGAGGTATGTAGACTTTAGTATAAAACACAGACTCACCAATGAGTGAGCTGGTAATACCCTACGGGGGAACAGAGAGAAGGTTGGGCTGGGAGAAAAGAGCAGAAACAATAGTCTAGAGTTGGAGAACAGTGATAAATCATGTGGTTCAGGGCAAGGAAAGAGGGATGAGGGGAAATGGAACAATACTGTAGGAAGAAGTATTGTGAGAAGATATGTATGGAAATGGTGGGGAACAGGAGAAAATTGTCTTTGGGGTAGGCAGCAGGGCAGATGTCGAAGAAACAGTGGACAAGACCTTGGAAATGGCTGTCCCCTTCAATAGAGGTTGACCTGGAGTATCCCATGCCAGCTATCTGGGGAAAGCAAGTTAATTGATGGAAAAGACATTGGTTCTGAAACTTTTCTGCCCTGCCCCCAATGTTGGTGGTACTGACATGGGAGCTGCTTGAACCAAGAGTCTGTTTCTCTTCAGTAACGTTGGCCAGAGTGTGGCTACCCAGCCCTGCACAGACGACTGTGGGGCAACCCCACTCCAGCATCATCAGAGGAAGCTAGAGGAAGAGGCTGCTCTGGGCCAATGAGAATAAAGATAGCTGTTAGAGAGTAAAGCCACAGAGGATGGACATGGTGTCCTACACCATGTGCCCCGACCCCAGTTCTGGAATCATCAACCCCGTAGGCCAAATTCTCCTCTTCTCAATGCCAGATCTTTCTAGTAGGTGCTACAGATGTGAATTGGAATTTGATAAGATTCTTGTGAGGGCTGATCATATACCAAAGTCAGTGCCCCTGGCCCGTAGTCAGTTCTCAATAAGAGTGACCCCTTTCCTCTCTGACTGGGGAATTCTCTCCTGCCACAGATGCACCTTCTTTGTCAGTTGGCATGTCCACAGTAACCAGCTGGATAAAAAAATCAATGAGGGAATTCAAAATTTGTTCTTTGTGTGCCTCCAATGAGCTTCTTAAACTCTAATTCTGCACAGGGCTCTTCACTTTTTCTCCTCCCTCAATATCCCTATTTTTCCCTGGGTAATAGAAGACACAAATCTAGTCCTATCATCCCTTAAATGCTCTCTCTTTCTCTCTGTCTTCCCTTCTTCTCTTCAGTTGAACAGTGTTTGGTTGAATAGTGCCACAGTTAGCCAAGGAAATGAGGTTCAGCTTGTAAGGACAAAAAGGCCCATGACAGTGCAGTGAGGAAGGACCAGCCATTGGGTGAGTTTGCCAGGGCTGAGAGAACAAAGTGCCACAGACTGGAATATACAACATAGAAGTCCATTTTCTCCCAGGCTGGAGGCTGAAGTCCAGCAGGGTGTTATCATCCAAGGCGTCGTGCCTAGCTGGCGGATGCCTAGCTGGCGGAAGGCATCTTCTCCGTGTGTCTGCACACAGCATTCCTCTGTGTGTGTCTGTATCTTAATATCCTCCTCTGCTAAGGTCACCAGTCATGAATTAAGTCTCCTCTAGTGATCTTGTTTTTACCTTGATGGCTGTTTTAAAGAAGCCTGCTGTGAGCCACCATCCTCTGACCTGTGGACACCTTCCTGTGGTCAACTGTGCCTACTTGGGAAAGTGAGCCTGTAGGCTGTGACATTCCCTCAGAGAAGGATGAGGTATAGGGTAGGGATCATTGGACCCTCACCTGAGTACCAGCCACTGTTCTGCCCTAATTGCAGGTGGCCCTGGGACCCAGGGGAGGTGCTAGAGTATATATGTAGGCAAGATGAGGAGAATGGGGCTCCATCTACATGGCTATGGGAAAGGATCATTCATAGCAGGGGAGGACTTGGGACTTAAATCTTTGAAATCATTTCTAGAGGGTGGGAAGATACAGTTCAGCCCGTGACAACCCTTAACAAGAGTTGAGCCTGTGAACAGATCCTCAACCACTCCGTTGGAGTTAAAACTCTTTTGAACGTGGGGAGCTAACTCCAGCTGAAGCTAACACAACAAAAGAGGGATTTGTCAAGGAGTCCCATGTGCTGTCTCTGAGACAGAACCTGGATCCAGCTGTCCAGCTGGGAGTCAAAAATCCTGCTTCTGTGTCTCGGGTCTGGTAACACAGCTCTCCTCTCTATTGTAATATGTTCGCTGTCTCTGCCTGCCTGCCTTTCTCTCTCTCTCCCTCTCCCTCTCCCTCTCCCTCTCCCTCTCCCTCTCCCTCCCTCTCCCTCTCCCTCTCTCTCTCTCTCTCTCTCTTCTCTCTCTATCTTTCTGTGTTTGTGTCTCTCCTTCCTCTCTTCTTCCCTCTGTCTTTATTGTCCCATGAAGCAATTAATCTCAAATCAATATAATCTTTTATCACTAAAAAGCTTCAGTTGTTAAGTTATAAATTCCCAGAAAATGAAGGGGAAAAGGGAGGGAGGGAGAGAAGAAGGGAGGGAGGGGGAATGGGAGGGAGGAAGAAAGGAAAGGAGAGGAGGAGGGGGAGAGACAGAGACAGAAATTAGAGTAAAAGATCACTTCTCCCACAAACCTAATGACTTGGCTTTGATCTCTCAGGAACCAACAGTGGAAGAAGAGAACCATTCCACAGACACCCTAAAAGCTGAATAGAAAGCTGTATTGTCAGCCAGTGGCTGCATGGGGGACATACCCAAATCATGAATCCAGCATGACAGTTGTGGGTCAGCCCCATTCCAACACTGTGGGGGAGCCAAGTGGAGAAAGGGGCAGCTTCCAGGGCAATGAGGTTGTGCCATCACTAGGACAGGATGGGTATTAGTAAGTGAGGGTACAGCCGCTGGCCTTGGTGTCCTACAGAGTTGTGTTCGAACATTACTGAAGGTGGTTATCAATTGTAATAGATCCCTGGTAGAATTTTGGGGGTCATTTATGTATACTATCATATCACCTGCAAATAGCAAAAATTTGACTTCTTTCTTTCCCATTTGTATCCCTTTGATCTCCTTTTGTTGTCTTTTTGCTCTAGGTAGAACTTCGAGTACTATATTGAATAGATATGGGGAGAGTGGACAGCCTTGTCTTATTCCTGATTTTAGTGGAATCCTTTTGAGTTTCTCTCCATTTAATTTGATGTTGACTGTCAGCTTGCTGTAAATTGCCTTTATTATGTTTAGGTATGTTCCTTGTATTCCTGATCTCTCCAAGACCTTTATCATGAAGGGCTGTTGGATTTTGTCAAAGGCTTTTTCAGCATCTAATGAGATGATCATGTGGTTTTGGTTTTTGTTTTTGTTTCTCCTTTTGGTTTGTTTATTGACAGATTTTTGTATGTTGAACCATCCTTGCATCTCTGGGATGAAGCCTACTTGATCATGGTGGATACTTTTTTTTATGTGTTCTTGGATTCAATTTGCCAGTATTTTATTGAGGATTTTTGCATCAATGTTCATGGAGGAGATTGGTCTGTAATTCTCTTTCCTTGTTGCATCTTTGTGTGGTTTGGCTATCAGGGTAACTGTAGCCTCATAAAAAGAGTTTGGCAATGTTCCTTCTATTTCTATTTTGTGGAACAATTGGTAGAGTATTGGTATTAGTTCTTTGAAATTGATGATTTCTGTGCTGAAATCATCTGGTCCTGGGCTTTTTTTGGTTAGGAGACTTTTAATGACTGTTTTTATTCCTTAGGGGTTATATGTCTATTTAAAATGTTTATCTGGTCTTGATTTGATTTTGGTATGTGGTGCCCATTCAGAAAATTGTCCATTTCTTTCATATTTCCTAATTTTGTGGAGTACAAGTTTTTTGAAGCATGACCTGATGATTCTCTGGATTTCCTCATTGTCTGTTGGTATGCCTCCCATTTCTGATTTTGTTTATTTGGGTAGTCTCTCTCTGCCTTTCAGTTAGTTTGGATAAGGCTTTGTCTATCTTGTTAGTTTTCTCAAAAAAGCAACTCTTTGTTTCACTGATTCTTTGTATTATTCTCTTTATTTCTATTATATTGATTTCAGTCCTTAATTTGATTATTTCCTGGTGTCTATTCCTCCTAGATGAGTTTGTTTCTTTTTGTTCTAGAGCTTTCAGATGTGCTGTTAAGTCACTAGTGTGAGATTTCTCCAAATTCTTTATGTGGACATTTAGTGCTATGAATTTTCCTCTGAGCACTCCTCTCATAGTGTCCCATAAGTTTGGGTATGTAGTACATTCATTTTCATTGAATTCTAGGAAGGCTTTAATTTCCTTCTTTATTTCTTCCTTGACCCACTGGTGATCCAGTAGAGCATTATTCAGTTTCCCTGAGATTGTAGGCTTTCTGTAAATTTTGTTGTTGTTGAAATCTAACTTTAAACCATGGTGGTCTGATAAAATACAGGAAACAACCTAGATGCCCTTCAATTGAAGAATGGATAAATAAAATGTGGTACATATACACAATGGAATACTACTCAGCAGAGAAAAACAATGACATCATGAGGTTTGCAGGCAAATGGATGGATCTAGAAAAAAATCATCCTGAGTGAGGTAACCCAGACTCAGAAAGACAAACATGGTATGTACCCACTCACAGGAGGATACTAGTTGTGGAACAAGGATGACTGGACGGCTACTCACAACACCAGGGAGCCTACCTGGAAAACAGGACCCCAAGAAAGACACGGGGATCGCCCAATGACGGAGAAATGGATGAGATCTACATATTTCATTTTTTTTTGTGTCTGTTGAGATTTGCTTTGTGACCAAGCATGTGGTTTTGGAGAAGGTTCCATGGGGTGCTGAGAAGTTATATTCTTTTGTGTTAGGGTGGAATGTTCTGCAGATATCTATTAAGTCCATTTGAGTCATAACATCTGTTAGATCCCTTATTTCTTTGTTAAGTTTCTGTCTGGCAAACCTGTCCATTGGTGTGAGTGGGTGTTGAAGTCTCCCACTATTAGTGTGTGTGGTTTGATGTTCAATTTAAGCTTTAATATTGTTTCTTTTACATATGTGGATCCCTTGTATTTGGGGCATAAATGTTCAGAATTGAGACTTCATCTTGGTGGATTTTTCCTGTGATGAATATGTAATGTCCTTCCCAGTCTCTTGATTTTAGTTTGAAGTCTATTTTGTTAGATATAAGGTTAGCTATACCAGCTTGCTTCTTAAGTCTATTTGATTGGAAAGCCTTTTCCCAATCTTTTACTCTGAGGTAGTGTTTGTCTTTGAAGTTGAGTCACTCACCTCTTGGTTCAGTCAGAGCTGGCAGATTCTGTGTCTCAGAGAGTTGCTGAGGTCACAGGGGGATGGATGGGTTTGGGGAAGGGAGTGGGTCTTCTGGACTGCAGAGTCCAAAGAGGGGGTATTGGTGGGGAGGCCTGCATGCAAGAGACTTCCCTGCTGGCCTGCAACTGGGGCCATTGATGGGGGGGGGTTCAGAAGACGCTTTGAACTTTGGACTTTTAAACAAGTTTGAGACTGTTATAGACTATGGAGACTTTTAAAGTTGAACTGAATGCATTTCTGCATTATGGTATGGCTACAAGCCTATGGGGGCCAGGGAGTGGAATGTGGTAGTTTGAATAGGAATGACCCCCCATAGACTCATATGTTTGAACACTTGGCCCATAGGAAGTGGCACTATTAGGAGGTAAGATTTTGTTGGAGGAAGTGTGTCACTGTGGGGATGGGCTTTGAGGTCTCATATATGCTCAAGCTATGCCTAGTGTGGTACACAGTGACTCCTCCTGCTGCCTGTAGATCAAGATGCAGAACTCTCAGCTCCTTCTCCAGCACCATTTCTCCTTGAGTGCCATCATGCGTTCCTACCATCATGATAATGGACTAAACCTCTGAAACTATAAGCCAGCCCCAATGAAATGTTTTCCTTTGTAAGAGCTGCCGCAGTTATGTTGTCTCCTCACAGTAACAGAAACCCAAACTAAGACAATATACAACTTACAGTAAAAACTTGGCACAGAATGCAAAGCAAGGAAATCTTAGAAAGTTTTACAGAGGAACAAAAATATTCTTCAGTATTCCCCACCTCAAAAAGTGGCCACCAAGAGTCTTCTCAAGGGCCAAAAGTCCCCAGCCCTCTTCCTTTGTTCGAGTAATATCACTGGTATATCTGGTCCTTTCTCCACCGTTGATTCACTGTTCCTACAGCTGAGATTACATCTCTAAAAACAGCTTCTTTGTCAAACTCCAAAAGCTTCAGAAATGTTTGTTTTATTCTCTCTGGCCTCAGAGAAAAGGGTCCGCCAAGTAGAAGCACTTAGGTGGAAGAAACAGATTTTTTAAAATGCAAATTTTAAAGAACTCGTTCTGTAGTCATGTCAGAAGCCATCTCCTGCTGCCATCGAATGAAGTTGTCCCATCTGGGACGGCTGCAGGGCTGCCTTTCCCATTCCTGCCTCCCTTCCTCACACGCCCTGCTAGCATACACAAAAGCTGTGTCACCCGGTGTGATTCACCGGACTTGGTTGCCTGTTTTTGAACATGGAGAAAGGACAGGGATTTTGAGCTACAAACATTGCCTTGGGATGAATATTTTTTTGTAAATGCAAAATGTAATAAAAATAGATGTTTGCATGTCTCTAATTATTACAACCCTTTTAAGAGGAAGTGATTTTTTTTGTACGTGATGAGAAAAATAGCTCCCCTGTCGACATCACCTCCCTCTTTAATGTTCTGTATTTCTAAGTTACTGGCTTTTCTTGCTGAGAACATTTTAACATACATCACGCTCAGTTTTGGCTCCGCCCCACCTTAAATGGTCACATTCTTAAACCTACATTGGTCTCCCGTTCAAAGTCATGAGAAGTCAAGTGGACTAATGATCATAAAGTTCTGCTGTCTTCTGTGACCTGGAAAAATAGTCCTAATTATGCACTTATTTATGCATAAACATCACCCAGAAAGCTGTGTTGTCCCAGCTATACATGGAAAATCTATTGGAGTCCATTGGCTTGAGGTTTGAGAATTTGATTTTAGTTTAAGATTTATTTTCACTTATGTATAGATATATGTGTCTTTGTGTGTGTGTGTGCATGTGGATGTGCAGGTGCCCATGGAGGCCAGAGGAGGGCATTGTATCCCCTGGAGCTGGAGTTACAGGCATTTGTGAGCACACTAATACGGGTGCTGAGAACCAAACTTGGGTCCTCTGCAGGAACTGCAAGCCTCTTAACAGCTGAGCCCTCTAGCTTGGTGTTTTTCTTTATAGGGTACCAGCCTCAGTTATTTTGTTATAGTAACAGGAAACTGAAATACAATGACCGAAACTTAACCTCCTAACCTGAGTTTAAATTTTAGCTCCATCATATATAAGCCAAAGGTCTTGAGCTAGTTGTTTCTCCTTTCTTCATTTTTCTTATCTTCAAAACGGAGTGAATGTGTATAAATTGTAGCAACAGCAGGAGCCATAGACAGGAGTTCCAGGTGGAGTCCAGCTAGAGCTCAGCAAGCAGCCTGTTTCTTGTCTTCTCTCCTCTGTCTTCTTTGCTTTGGCTTCAAAGTTCTAAGGCTAGGAGATAATTCAGCAAAGACAAAGGAAGGCACAGAAGGGTCACATGGGGACTCTTTGTTTTGCTTTGTTACATTTTATATAGATTGTTTTTACAGAAATGACTGCCGTGCAGATATACATCTTAAGTACTAAGTTTTAAAGTGTTTTTTTTTTGGTGTGTGGTGATGTGTGTATGTAGTGTGTGTGTGTGTGTGTGTGTGGTGTGTGTGTGTGTGTGGTGTGTGGTGTGTGTGGTGTGTGTGGTGTGTGTGGTGTGTGTGTGGTGTGTATATATGGTACATGTGGTGTTTGTGTGTGTATGGTATATATGTATGATGTATGTGGTCTGTGTATATGGTTTGTGGTGTGTGTATGGTGTGTATGTGGTGTGGGTGTGTGATGTGTGTGTGTGTGTGATGTGTGTGCGTGTGTGTGTGTGTGTGTGTGTGTGTGTGTAAGCCAGATGTTGATATCAAGTATCTTCTCAATTGCTCTCCACTTCATGCAGTGAGGCAAGGCCTATTATGAACCAGGAATGTGCCTATTCAGCTAGTCCAGCTAGCCAGCTCTCCTCTGGCATCCCTTGTCTTCACTTCCTAAGGGATGGAATTGTAGGGAGACCAAAGAAAGCACTCACAGCTTTTACATGGGTGCCGTGGATCCAAACTCAGGATCCCGTGTTTGCATGGCAAGCATTTTACCACTGAGACATCTCCCCAGTCCTGTGTCATTGATATCTCGAAGTCTTTTCACACTTTTCTGGTCATCCCCCTCCCTCAATTGGGTACCACAATCCAGTATTCCACATGTATCATTTCAATGTGTTACATTACAGTCATGATCCTCAGAACACAATCAATGAACCAGGTGCGTCAGCACCACCTAGACACTTGGAAGCACAGATCCTCAGCCCCACTCTCACATGTACTTAGCTAAAGACTGTGGGGGAGAAACCCAGGAACTGGATTATAAAAATCCTTCCAGGTGGTTTCTAATGCACACCAGAGCCTTAAGGTTAATGCTGTGTGTGTGTGTGTGTGTGTGTGTGTGTGTGTGTGTGTGTGTGTCCGTCCAAATAGCACATTATTGAGTTATACCTGATTTTAACATTTATGTCAATGAAATTATACTTTTATGCCCTTTGCTACTTATTGATTTCTATATTAGGTATTTGAGATTCATTCATATCCATATATATACATCTAAGGCCATTCCTTTGCAGCTCTTTATAATTCATTGTTCAATAGATCATAGTTTATTTATAACTCAAAGAGCTCCTGTGGGCAATACTGCCAGAGCATCATGATTACTTACCTGGTGCACCCATGTAGGGACACATTGCCTAGCCTTTACTAAGCATTGGAAAGCAATGATGTTTGTAAATCAGGTGAGCAGGCTTCACGGGACCTGCCTCAGGTACTTTTCTCATTGCTGTATCTAAATACCCAACAGAAGCAACTGGAGGCAGAAAGGGTTCATATTTTTTGTTACGGTCTCAGAGGCTGAAGTTCATAATAGCAGGAAAGGCATGACAGCCAAGGCAGCTCCACCCATGGTAGCTTCTCCATTCATGGCTGTATCTCCATCCATGGCAGCATCTCCATAAATGACTGCAGTCCCATCCATGGTATCATATCTATCCATGGCAGTATCCCCATCCATGGTATCATCTCCATCCATGGCAGTGGCCTTGTGAATCAGTAGCTTCTTACATCTTGATAGATCAGGAAATAAGGAGCTTGGGTCAGAGGCAGAGCCAGATTATGTCTCTCAAAAGCTTGCCAATACTGACCAAATTTTGCCAGTCATGCCTCCTGTTCCAAAAGTTCCACAATCTGCCGAAACAGCATCTTGATCCTAGAGACCAAATTAAAACAGATAGCTGGACAATTGATGGCACATGACTTCAATCCCAGTGCTTAGGAGGCAGAGTCATTCTTATCTCTGTGAGTTGAAGGCCAGCCTGGTCTACAAATTTAGTTCTAGCACAGCCAGGATTGTTACAAAGAGAAAACCTATCTAGGAAAAAAAACAAAAACAAAAACAAAAAACAAAAAAACAAAAACAAAAACAAAAACCAAACAAACAAACACATGAGCCAGCAGGAACATTTCATATCCAAACTATACCAGGACCTGGATGGGTTCTTGGGCTTGGTTCTCTGAACTCCTAGTCAACCATTATTTTATGCAAAGTGATTAGAAATCTTTAAAAGTAATAACTCCAAGACTGACTTGTAGGTGGGCATCCTAGTTAGCTTTGTTAACTAGACATAGACTAGAGTCATCTCAGCTTATAGATGGCTATCTGAACCCATGCCTTCATGCCCTCTTTTCTGTACATTTCTTGTTTACAAGGATACTTGATATA